>CM035167.1:133450594-133663094 GCA_020205615.1 Panax quinquefolius | reverse complement strand
ACATGCATGCGTTTCTGTGGGACGATTAAAATCTTTATTATTATTTGGAATAATACATCATGCATGCGTTTCTGTTGGACTCGATTAAAATCTTTATTATTACATTAGAATATCCCGATCTGTTGGTAACTGGGTCCGGCGTAAACGCCTTGCATACATGATGTTCAACGAGAATGATAAAGAATGAATAATGAAAAATTTCACCAAGTATAGGGTAACAAGCATGATACTGAGTTATTCCAATAGAATAATAAAGAATGGAATAACAGAAGTTCTCTTTATGGATAAAAAAGAAATAATACTCCCTACCTTGGAAAAACTAGATACTGAAATAGTGAGGTAGCTGACTTCTCTTCTTCTTTCTCTCTATAATTTCTCTCTATAGTAAATGCCCTATAGCTTTAGTGAATTGGTGAGAAATGAAGGAAGAATGAGCTTCTATTTATAGGAAAATATATTTTCGATAATTGCACGTTTTGGGGCTCGAAATATTATAGTACATTACCTCCAACTTTTCTTTCCTTTTTAATTTAGTCCTGCAAGTATTATCAAACTTGCACCACCTCCCCTAATAGTAAATAATGTGAATCAATAGTTCAATCATGTGAATCAATAGTATAATCATGTGAAAAATATGAATTACAGTATAATACCTCCATCTATACCTCCATTTTTAACTTAGTCATGCAAGTATTATCAATCTTGCTCCAACTCCCCTAATAGTAAATAATGTGGTTAAATAGTACACACATGTGAACAAATAGTTATATAAGCATGTGAATTAGTAGCAATTAATTGCTCATTTATCCGATAAATTTCCCGATTTATCAATATATCCCCAAGACATCAATTATCATCGGAATAGATATCGATTTCCACTAACACTAATAATCCCAACACAATGGAACTATCAAATTCATCTTTAATCAACACGAACTTATTCATCATTAATATTATAACTCACAATATTTAACAACTAGGTCGTTCCCAGGAAAGAGGGGGTTTTCTGATAAGGATTCCTCCTTATTGGGTATGCAATTAGGTTACTAAACCTCTCCTCGATGTAACTTCTAGACATTGTCAATATTGCAAATAATAATATGAATAACTTTGTCGTCTCAATTATTGATTTAATAATATAACATATTATCTGAGATGATCTTTGTGACGCCCTAAAATTAGGTATCGTCACCCATCTTGGGTCGCCACTTACATGGTACATAAATTCAAATACAACTTACTAATATAAGCATAGGGTACAATACGACATAAAGCGTGAGTTTGAATACAAATATTGTCTACTAGATATTATACAAACTCAAAAGGAGTCCTCATTACAACTATTATCACACTATTTCACGTAATAGTGAGGACTACTAATGCTATCCTACGGACCATTACTTCGTTCCCCAGACTCGTCCCATTTATGTTTTCATTTCTGAAGAAACGGTGAAAGAAAGGGTGAGCTCAACTAGCCCAAAGAAGAAATATTATGACTAAGATAATGCGAGAATAAATTATCATTAGCCTTCAACAAAGTGTTAAAGCGATAAAATACAATAGACAACCGGTTTAAGCTGCAGTGAATAAACAATCTATTAAAAGAGTCAAGTAGAGAATAAAGTCTACTATCTTTTAGGTTTTAAAAGGTTTTCATCAATTTTTATCACGAGACTAAACTTAATAAATAAACCACCACATCTAATCATTCCTGTACCACGGTCAAGGATTTTCATCAAATTATCAATGGTCATGACTATACCAAATCACCCCCGGTCATAATCATACCAAAAACTATCCATCAATTGCATTACTGTGCCATCGAGGACTTTTGTCACATCATTTATATCAAGTCGTGATTATACCGAATGATCCACGGTCATAATCATACTAAGTTCATCTATGCACGTAAGCCGAAGATAACATAATATAACATGAGGATGATGACAATGACATAATAATTCAATAAAACAAGTTCAAGAATTATTTAATCCATGAATTATTAACGTCCAAATTATCAACATGATCTTTGTTTACGTGAGTAAAATTCAAGAATGATCGGAAGAATATTTCCATGAAAGATATCTTTGGATGAAACGCTTGAATATCAAGGATATTCTACTAATTTCATGGAGTATAGAAGTCAAAGTTTTAACCAACTAGGTATAATAAAGAATGGAATAACAAAAGAAATCACCATGCATGCGGTACTTGTGATGACGGAGTTATTCAATGAGAATAATAATAACGGAACCGGTCGGTGAAATTCACGCGCAAGCGAGGATGTTCAACAGAATAATAAAGATGGAACCGGATCCGGTGTAAAACACATGAGATAGGATATTCCAATGAATGATAAAGAGCGGAACCGAAGTCGGTGTAAAACACGATGCGAGGATGTTCCAGCAGAATAATAAAAAGCGGAACCGGTCAGGTGTAAAACACCTTGACGAGGATGTTCCAATGAGAATAATAGAAGAATGTCACCAAGTATAGGGTAAACCAGCGTATCTGAGTTATTCCAATGAGAATAAATAAGAATGGAATAACATAAGATTTCACCAAGTATAGGGTATCTGGCGTATCTGAGTTATATATAGGGTATGCCACTTTTACAAAAGTTATTCAGCGGAATAATAATGAATGGAATAACAAAAGTTCTCTTCAAGAAGAAAGAATAACACCCACTTACCAAGTAAAAAAGAACTGAATATAGAAGTAGTGAAGTAGCGAGAATACTCTTCTTCTTTCTATAATTTTTCTCTATAGCTTCTCTCTATAATTTCTCTCTCAGAGTTTCAATGAATTCGTAAGAAAATAATGAAGGAATGAGCTTCTATTTATAGGAAAATGGAATGCATAAGTAACTAATCCATGAACGGTCCAGATTGATTTACTTTAATCGGCGGTCCATATTTAAAGAAAAAATTTTTAAATAAAATATAATATATTCTATTTATATAAAAATATTTTACTATGCAAACACTATGCAATACTATGCAAAACACTATGCAAAACACTTTATGCAACACTATGCATAATAAAATATAATATATTCTATTTATAGAATAACTTTAATAAAGTATTCTATTTTATATAAAAGATGTTTTACATTTTATTACGTTAATAATACTGAATAAAACAAAAGCGTCATTATCGCTATAATAATTCATATTATTAATCGACAATAATGGAATCAAACCGGTGAGTTCTCACATAAGCATCGATAATCAATACTGGTGTGCTACTTATGCAACCACACGTATTATCGTGCTTTTACTATCGAGTAGTTCAACGGTAACTACGGTAAAACTTCCGCCGTTATTCAATAAAATATTTTTGTCGTTTTCTCAATCAAACAATAATTACATTTAATGAGGTCCACCAATGATTGGTAGTTATGCGAATATTCCTCGCTAAACAAGAATATTCCCCGACCAATCGAATATAATATAACCATTTGCATACTTTGCAAAATTTATAAATACTACCCACAACTATAATATTTATCTCAAATTCACACCATAATATTAAAAATTATTTCGACAAAATTTAAATCTTTATTGATAAAATCTGGGGTCTCACAATACTGTGACAATAATTGAATCAATAATATGAGAGATATAATGCAGCAATTACTGTAGCAATAATTGAATATAACTAGTGGCTTATCACGTAAGCATCAATAATCAATACTGTGCTATTTACCAAAATAGAAAAAAATTTGAATACTTTTATTTCATAAAATTCGGGGTCTCACAGTCACCCCTCCATATAAAATTTCGCCCTCGAAATTTAAATGCGTTAATAGACGCCCCCAAAATAGGTATACAATACCCATTACGAAAGTGCCAAATACATGGTACAGAAAGCAAACTACAACTTCAATAATCTGATTGTCGTGCAAAATACGACGACAACACATATCGTGAGTTTAAATACAAATATTGTCTTCTAAACAATATCCACACTCAAATAAGTCCTCATTACAATTATTCAAACACTATTTTACAAAACTAGTGAGGACTGCTAAAACATCTTTCTAGAACCATCACTCATGACTCGACTAGTTAGTTCATTTATGTTCTCACCTCCCGAGAAAAATGGAACAAAAAAGAAAAAGGTGAGCTCAACTAGCCCGATAAAAAATATTATGACTAAGATAATA
The DNA here is from genome assembly GCA_020205615.1 of Panax quinquefolius. NCBI lineage: Eukaryota > Viridiplantae > Streptophyta > Magnoliopsida > Apiales > Araliaceae > Panax > Panax quinquefolius. The sequence goes on along the minus strand of CM035167.1, from coordinate 133,658,926 downwards.
TACAATAAATTATCGTTAGTCTTCAACAGGAAAAATCGATAAAATATAATAGACAACAAGTTTTAGATCAACAATTGCGGTGAATAAAGCAATCCATTAGAAGAGTCAAGTAGAGAATGAGTTCTACTATCTTCTAAGATTTAAAAGTCCATCATCAATTTTATCCACAGTAACAACAATCAATATACATCTTTAATCAATATTCATCTTTGCACTACTGAGCCAAAGATATTCATTCATATCACCGGTTGGTCATGTTCATCTCAACACTGTTTCATCTTCGCACTATGGGCCAAAGATATTCATCGATTAATCATTCATCTTTGACTACAGCCAAAGATATTCGATAATATCATCATTTAGTATGCGAGGATGATGAAAAATATTTTAAGAAAAGCGAATCCGATTGAGACGTAAGGACAAATAGTAAGGATTAGTATAACGGTTTATCCAAGATCAATAATACTCCATAATAACCAATTTTGAAGCAAAATTCAAGAATAAAGATCAAAACATGGATACTGATCAAAGATAGTAACCATAATAGATATCTTGGATAAAAAGAAGAAATTTTTTTTTGGTGAATAATGCGTAGATTCGTGAATAGTCGATTATATCGTGAATAAGTAAACCTCAACACAAAAAGTTCCAAATTTAATAAAAAGTTCATACCAACATTTTCGGTTTAATGATATTGAAGAAAATATCATTTTAAGAAGAATATAACACCCTTACCTCAAAATATCGCACTTGATCGGAATATCGGTATAAAAAATTTGAAGGAAACTTTGACCGATGAATAGAAATTCACAAAGTATCTAAATACTCATAAAATACACTCAATAATCTGTAGAGAGAGAAGAGAGAAAGCTTATGTTTACGGTGTGATTTTCAATTCTAACTTAGCCCTCTATTTATAGGAAAATGTTAGCAGACTTGACTGCTGACACGATGGCTTTACTTGCTACTATTCCCACCCACCACATTTGAAATAAAATTCAGCACATTTCTTCACCAACCACAAGTGGGGCCCACTCAGTTCTAGAATTTTCCACCAAAATGCTAAATTCGGACACTTTAACAATTTCTGAATCAGTCACCTCTTAAAATTCATAACAAATCATACGTTCATTTTTAACGGTTAAAAATTTGTGGACATATACTCAACTTATATATGTATAACATATCCAAAAATTATAACGATCCAACGGTCGGATTAAAAATTATAACTCACATAATATATCTCAAAAAACTTTGGTTTAATTTTTTTAATACCTTCATTCAAACAAAAATCTTGATAAAACACCTCAACATTAACTCTTTCATTTTTAACCACAATAAATATATCCAATATTTATATCCACATAAAATAAATATTACCTTATCATATGAATCAATAATTAATTATTCACAAATAATATTACAGAATCACATGTATGACAACCACATTTCCCAGGAAGAGGGGCTTTCAATAAGAATTTCTCCTTACTGGCGCGCAATTAGGTGACCAAACCTCTCCTTGACAGAACTTTCTAGACATTGCCAATAATGCTATCTAATAATATTGTAAGACCCTAGCTTTTATAAATAAAGATGAATTTTTCTATAAATATTATTTTTGAATATTATGGAATAAATTTGATATAATGTTATAGTTGTGGGTAATATTTATAAATTTTGCAAAGTATGCAAGTTGTTATAAAATATTCGTTTGGTGGGGAATATTCTTTTTGTTAGGGAATATTCGCACAACTACTCAATCATTGGTGGACCCCCTAGCAAAATTATTGTCGGATTGAGAAAGCGAAAAAATATTTTATAAAAATAACGGTGAGGAATATTATCGTTAAAGCTGTTGAACTACTCGGTGGTAAAAGTACGATGTCTACGCGTGGTTGCATAGTAGACACTGCGGTATTGATTATTGATGCTTTACGTGAGAAGTCCTTTCGGATATGCTCAATTATTGCTCACGATGAATTCTTTGCATCATATCTATTATATTATTGATTCAATTATTGTCACACGATATCATCGTATAATATGTTATAGTATTAAATCAATAATTGAGGCGACAAGTTATAAATGATTAATAATTGTTGAAAGATTAAATATGTGTTGATGAAAAATAAAATGATTTATGGTAAGTTTAATTATTATATGGGGGCTCATATATGTCATCATCTAAGAGTCTCTTCGTTAATAGTAATTACCACTTGTGAATAGTATTTACCTTAAATCGATAGTAATTACCTTCGTAAATAGTAATTACCCTTGTGAATAGTATTTACCTTCGTCGATAGTAATTACCTTCGTCGATAGTAATTACCCTTGTGAATAGTAATTACCTTCGTTAATAGTAATTACCTTACCAGACGTCGAACCACTTGTCGTTTTTCACATTCTGAGCGATCGAACCACTTTCATTTTTCACATTACAAAGGCGTCAAACCACTTTTCTTTTCACATCATTTAGTCGAGCCTTGGCCTTTTCACACGGCAGGTGCTAAGCTAGAAATCTTCTATAAATAGAGGCCTAGGGCTTCATTATTTTCACTTAATTCATTCAAGCTATAGAGAGAAAGTATAGAGAATAAGAGAGAAAGAAGAAGAGTATTTTGTTACTACTGCTCACTGCAAATATTCAATCTCCTACCAAAAGTAAAGGGTGTTATTCTTTCTTATTATGAAGAAGAAGCTGTTGTTATTCCATTGTTTATTATTACATTGGAATAACTTGTATATCGTGGTTTACCCTATACTTGGTGACATTCTTCTATTATTACATTGGAACATCCATGCATGTTTTGTTAAAATCTTTATTATTATTACATTGGAACACACATGCATGTGTTTTTACGGACTGGTTAAAATCTTTATTATTATTACATTTGGAACATCACATGCGTATGTTTTACAGGACTGGTTCTCTTTATTATTATTACTGTTGGAACATCACATGCTGTGTGTTTTACGCCGACTGTTGGTTCCATTCTTTATTATTATTACATTGGAACATCACATGCTCGCATGTGTTTTTGTACCGAACTCCGGTTCCATTCTTTATTATTCATTGGAACATTATTTATTGCATGCGTTTACGCGGATTGGAATATTTATTATTCTCTGTTGGAATAACTCGCACTGTAAGGTCTATCGCATGCATGGTGATTTCTTTTGTTATTCTATTCTTTATTATACCGGTTGGTTAAAACTTTGACTTTTATACTCCATGAAATTAGTGGAATATCCTTGATATTTGCGTTTCATCCGATATCTTTTCATGGAAATATTCTTACGATCATTCTTGAATTTTACTCTACAAAACAAAGATCGTATTGATAATTTGGACGTTAATAATTCTGGATAAAATAATTCTTGAACTTGTTTTATTGAATTCTTATATCATTGTCATCATCCTCATGTTTTTATATTATGTTGAAAGTCATACGTGGCTGTAGTGCATAGATGGACTTGGTATGATTATGACCGAGAGACTGATTGTGTAATCATGGTAGTAATGTTACAAATGATGTGATAAAAATCCTCGATGGTAGTAGTGCATTGGTGGGCGATTGTTGGCATGATCATGACCATTAATGAATACACAAATATTCTTGGCCGTGAGTGCATGAATAATTGTGGTCGTGATACTAAAGAATATCTTTGGTAAGTAGTAATGCGGGGTGATTCGATGATGTGGAATATTTATTAAAATTTGAGTCTCTACTATAATGATGATGAAAAACCTTTTAAAACCTAAAAAAGATAGTAGGCTTTATTTTCTACTTGACTCTTTTAATGGATTACTTATTCATTTGCAGATTAAATGGTTGTCTATTGTATTTTATCGGTTTAACATTGTTGAAGACTATTGATAATTTATTCGCATTATCTTAGTCATAATATTTCTTCTTGGGCTAGTTGAGCTCACCCTTTCTTTCACTATTCTCTTGAAATGAGAATATATTTGGGACGAGCCTGGGAAAGCAGTGATGGTCACGAAGATAGCATTAGTAGTCCTCACTATTCGTGAAATAGTGTGATAATAATTGTAATGAGGACTTTTTTTGAGTTTGTATAATATCTAGTAGAGGCGATATTTGTATTTAAACTCACGGATTTATGTCGTGATTGTACTGACAGTTATGTTAATAAGTTGTATTTAAATTACATACCATGTAAGTGGCGACCCAAGATGGGTGATGTATACCTAATTTTGGGGCATCACAAATATTATTCAAATAATATGAATTATTGATCCGATAATGGGAAATATTGTGCGGTGACAATTATTGAAACAACAATAATATAAAATATCAACGCAGCAATTATTGAATCAATAAAATAAAATATTGAGCGATAACTTCATTGTAACAATTATTGAGTAGTGCCTTCTTATGTAAGGATCAATAATTCATCAAATACTTTTGCATCCACGCCGTATTCTTGTATTTTAACCGGGTATTCCAACATTGTTACTTGGTAACAACTACGCCGTAATTTATAAAAACTCAAACTTGTCGTTTTTTTTTCATCAAGCAATTATTACATTATGGGGCCCATAATTGATTCGCGCCATCGCACGAATATTCCCGACAACAAGAATATTCCACGACCAAATGAATATTCCCAAACAACAATGATTATTTTATAACCACTTGCATATTTTGCAAAATTTGCACATTTCACCCATAACCAGAGAATTATATCAAATTAATACCTTATTATTCACAATAATAATTAGAGGAAATTCGATTTTATTTATAATAAGTTGGGGTCTTACAACCTCCCCTCTTTATAAAATTTCGTCCTCGAAATTGACATACGTACCTGGTGTTTCGAAAAGGTGAGGATACCTCGCTTTCATTTCCGATTCCAACTCCGGTCATTTCTTGATAGGATGGTTTCTCCACTGAAACCTTAACTTGTGGTATAACCTTGAGTGCGTAGGACATGCTCTTTCCTATCCAAGATCTTAATAGGTATTTCTTCGTCGTTAAATCTTCGACTATCTAAATGCGGTTCTAACTTGATAATATGGTTGGGTCTTTCACATATTACGAAGCATGGATATGTGAAAATATTATGAACACGAGACATACTTGGAGGTAATCTTGAGTCTATAGGCAACATTTCCTATTCGGTCAAGAATCTCAAATGGACCAACAAATCGTGGATTGAGCTTTCCTTTCTTTCCAAATCTTGTAACTCCCTTCCATGGAACAACACGTAACAATACATGATCTCAATATTAAACTCCGTCCTTTATATGAAGATCAAAGATAACTCTTTTGTCGATCTTGTGAGGTTTGAATACATTGTCGAATCATTTGGATCTTTTACGTAGTCATGCGTACTAATTACGGTCCCAACAACGTTGCTTCTCCCACCTCGCCCCAAAGATATCTTTGGAGAAGCGACACTTTCGATCCCATACAACGCCTAAAATGGAGCCATCGTATATACTTGCTTGATAAGCTTTGTTTTGTAGGAGAATTCCACGGTGGCAAGTACTTATCCCAACTTCCTTTAAAATCTAGGACATAAAGTCTTAATAGATCTTGAGGTTTGAATAGTCCTCTCGATTGTCCGTCTGGTTTGAGGATGGTATGCGCCCGAATCGTAAATCCGTGCCCATAGCTTTACGTAAGCTAACCCAAAATCGTGAAGTGAATCTTGGGTCACGATCCGAAACAATGGATACTGGCATGCCATGCAATCTCACAATCTCATTCACGTACATATTAGCAAGACGTTCAAGGGAATAAATCTCACGTATCGGCAAGAAATGGGCAGACTTGGTTAATCTATCAACAATAACCCAAATAGGATCTATGCCTTGAGAAACTTTGGGAAGACCTATAACGAAATCCATAGTAATGTGTTCCCACTTACATTTTGGAATCTCAAGTGGTTTTAATGGACCCTTTGGCACTTGATGCTCCGCCTTTACACGTTGACAAGTTAAACACCTCGAGGTAAACTCCGCGATCTCTCTCTTCATATTGTTCCACCAAAATGTATGTCGAATATCATGATACATTTTAGTACTCCCAGGATGGATTACAAACGGTGTGTTGTGTGCCTCCATCATGATTCTATGCTTCAAGTCAGAATCGTTAGGAACAAAAATTCTGGAGTTGAATCTAAGTATTCCTTCTTTAATGATTCTTGCTTCTGGAATAGCACCTTTTAGACTTTCTTTCTTTATACGCATCGCCATTTCTATGTCAGTAGCTTGAGCGACTTTAACTTTATCGATTAAAAGTCGGTTCTACTCATATATTCGACATCATCATGTGGGTCCACAGAGTCTTTAATTCTACCTCCATCCTTTGCAAGTCATACGAATGGGCCTTTGCATTGACAATATCCTTTTCGTACTTTCGCATATGATCTTCTACTCAATGCGTCTATTACTACGTTCTCTTTTCGGGATGATATTGAATAGTGTGATCGTAATCTTTCAATAGTTCAAAGCCAGCGTCGTTCAGAGTATGTTGAGTTCTTTTGGGTGAAAAAATATTTGAGGCTTTTATGGTCCGTATAAATCTCCACTTTCTCCCCATACAAGTAGTGTCTCCAAATTTTCAACGCGAATACGACTGCTGCCAACTCTAGATCATGAGTAGGATAATTCCTCTCATATTCTTTATACCATATACTTTCATATCCTAAAAGGCCAGAATGTTTCTCATAAATTAAGTGGTAAAACGAGTCCTTTTTTTAAAATCGTGGCGTGACATCTTTTTCATATTTTACAATTTTTCGTACTTTGCTAAAATCAGTCCACACGAAAATCTACAACACCTTTTCCAGTGATTCCACTTGGATAAGTTACAAAACTCATAGACCTAACTCTAGAACTGGACCACACTCAAAAATTCGAAATATAATAGGAGATATGGTCAATTTAATTTCATGTTCTATTTTCACCAAAATCTGACTTTTCAACCTTTTGTGATTTTTAAGAAACTTTCATGTTTTCACATAATAACCAACATAACTCATCATAACACTTACTAATACCACATATACCCATGATTTTCATCAGTCCAATGCTTTTATTATGACTTTCATCAGAATCCACGTAAACAAATCATTTCCACAATTTAATAAGGAATGAAATACAAATGATCATTCACTATGCATGTGGTAAACTACATAGACAGGTTATTCCAACAGAATAATAAAGAATGGAATAACAGAAAGATTCACCATGCGTGCGATAGACTGCACAGATAGGTTATTCCCAACAAAATAATGAATAATGGAACCAGGTCCGGCGTAAACGCACAGACAGGATATTCCGACATAATAATAAAGAATGGAATAACAACAGAAATCACCATGCATGCGGTACTTCGCATAGACAGGTTATTCCAACATAATGATAAATAACGAAACCGGTCCCAAAGAAACGCATGCAGACGGGATGTTCCAGCGAGAATGATAAATAATGGAACCAGTCCGCGTAACGCACCTTGCAGGGATGTTCAACATAATGATAAAGAATGGAATAATGGAAGAATTTCACCAAGTATAGGGTAGCAGCGTATCTGAGTTATTCAATAAAATAATAAAGAATGGAATAATGAAGTTCTCTTCATGGATAAGAAAGAAATAATACTCCCTACCTTGAAAAAACTGGATACTGGAATAGTGAGGTAGCAGACTTCTCTTCTTCTTTCTCTCTATAATTTCTCTCTATAATAAATGCTCTATAGCTTTAGTGAATTGGTGAGAAATGAAGGAAGAATGAGCTTCTATTTATAGGAAAATATATTTTCGATAATTGCACGTTTTGGGGATCGAAATATTACAGTACATTACCTCCAACTTTTCTTTCCTTTTTAATTTAGTCCTGCAAGTATTATCAAACTTGCACCACCTCCCCTAACAGGCTATAATCAAATTTCAGTCAATAAATGGGGTCCACCGACATGTTTAACATGTTTTAAACATTTATTGCAACAAAAATACTCTTCCTCCTCGTATACTCATATATCCCACATTCGTTGTAAAAATATCATAGTTAATATATTATTAAAATAATATATTTAAATGAATTATTTTATCGAGAAAAAGATAAAATATTAATTTTCAACAATTGTCATTTTAAAATTTTCTCCATCTATATCCACATAAAATCAATATTTTCCTCATCATATAAATCAATAATTAATTATTCACAAATAATATTACGAATCACAATATTGATGACGAGTGCGGTTCAGGAAAGAGGGCTTTCAATAAGAATTTCTTCTTCATGGTGGCGCAATTAGGTGACCAAACCTCTCTTTAGGCGTAACTTTCTAGACATTGCCAATAATGTTATCTAATAATATTATTCAGATAATATGAATTATTGCCGATAATGAAAAATTGTGTAATGACAATTATTGAAACAACAAAGAATATAAAATATCAACGCAGTGACAATTATTAACTCAATAAAATCTTTGATAAAGTAATTATCGTAACCATTATTGAGTAGTGCCTTCTTACGTAAGAATCAATAATTGGTGCAATACCGTGCCATCTTGTTCAACAACGGCGTATTAAGTGTGTTTTAACCACCGGGTATTCAAATGATAATAGCAGTAATAACTACGCCAGATTATTTAAAAATAACTTATATTTGTCGTTTTCTTCATCCAATCGCTTTCCGTTATGGGTCCCCACATGCATCATTTGCGGCCGTAAATACGAATATTCCCGACGATCACGAATATTCCACGACCAAATGAATATTCCCGACAACAATGAATATTTTATAACCACTTGCTTATTTTGAAATATTTGCGTATTTAACCCTTAACTATCCACATTAATCAAATCAACCCTTACTATTTCAAAATAATAAATAAAGGAAATTCCTTTTTATTTAAAAATTTTGGGGTCTTACATGAATCAATAGTATAATCATGTGAAAAATACAAATTACAGTATAGTACCTCCATCTATACCTCCATTTTTAATTTAGTCATGCAAGTATTATCAATCTTGCACGACCTCCCCTAATAGAAAATAATGTGATTCAATAGTACACACATGTGAACAAATAGTTATATAAGCATGTGAATTAGTAGTAATTAATCGCTCATTTATCCGATAAATTACCCGATTTATCAATATAACCCCAAGACATCAATTATCATCGGAATAGATATCGATTTCCACTAACACTAATAATCCCAACACAATTGAACTATCAAATTCATCTTTAATCAACACGAACTTATTCATCATTAATATTATAACTCACATTATTTAACAACCGTGTCGTTTCAGGAAAGAGGGGCTTTCAGATAAGGATTCCTCCTTATTAGTAGCAAGCAATTAGGTGACCAAACCTCTCCTTGTGAACTTCTAGACATTGTCGATATTGCAAATAATAATATGAATAACTTTGCCGTCTCAATTATTGATTTAATAATATAACATATTATATAGATGATACTGTGACAATAATTGAATCAATAATATGAGAGATATGATGCAGCAATTACTGTAGCAATAATTGAATATAACTAAGTGACTTATCACGTAAGCATCAATAATCAATACCGTGCTATTTACCAAAATAGAAAAAAAATTGAATACTTTTATTTCATAAAATTCGGGGTCTCACACCTGGTTCCGTCTTTATTATTACATTGAAACATCCCATCGGCATGAATTTTGCACGACTGGTTAGATTACTTATTATTCATTGGAATAACCTGATCATCTGTCAAGTACCGTATGCATGGTGATTTCTGTTGTTATTCCATTCGTTATTATACTCAGTTGGTTAAAGTTTTGACTTCTATACTCCATGAAATTAGTGGAATATCATTGATATTTGCGCTTCATCCAGTATCTTTTCATGGAAATATTCTTCTGAGCATTCTTGAATTTTACTCTATAAAGCAGTATCATGTTAACAATTTGAAAGTTATCAGTTCCTGGATAAACTAATTCTTAACTTGTTTTATTAAATTCTTATATCATTGTCATCATCCTCATGTTTATATTATGTTGAAAGTCATCTGTGGCCTGTAGTGCATAGATGGACTTGGTAAGATTATGACCAGGAATTATTCAGTATAATCATAACCGTAATGTTACAAATGATGTAGAAAAAGTCCTCATTGGCCCGTAGTGCATTGATTGACAGTTTTTGGTATGATTATGGCTATGGATTCTCTTTGGCTGTAGTGCAAAGATGAATTATTTTATGGCATGATCAGGACCGTTGATGAAAACATGATTATCTTTAGTCGTAGTGCATGGATAATTAGTGGTCGTGATCTTAAAAAATATCCTTGGTCAGTAGTGCGGGGTGATTCGATGATGTGGATTATTTATTGTCGTGAGTCCAATGATAAAAGTGATGAAAAACCTTTTAAATCATAGAAGATAGTAGATTTTATTCCCTACTTGACTCTTCTAATGGATTGCTTGTTCCGCTGTAGTTAAACTTGATGTTTGTTATATTTTATCAGTTTAACACTATTGAAGGCTAACGATACATTATTCTGCATTATCTTAGTCTTAATATTTCTTACCGGGCTAGTTGAGCTCACCCTTTCTTTCACTGTTCTCTTCAGGAAATGAGAACGTAGCTGGAACAAATCGGGGAACAGAGTGATGGTCTTAGATGGTGCATTAGTAGTCCTCACTATTCTGTGAAATAGTGTGATAATAATTGTATTGAGGACTCCTTTTGAGTTTGAATAATCTCTAGTAGACAATATTTGTATTCAAACTCACAGTTTATGTTTTGTCGTATTATACATGACATTTGTATTATTAAGTTGTATATGAATTCTGTACCATGTATCTGGCGACTCAGAATAGGTGATGTATACCTATTTTTGGGGGCGTTACAGTTGGTATCAAAGCTTAGGGATATGATACCTGGCTGAGATGTGAGATAAGAACTAGGAGGGGAGAGACGGGGAATTTTTCGCTAGTATGACCTACCTAAGTTTATTTGGTATTTAATTGGTCGGTCAGAGTATAGGGATAATATGTGATATGTTAATTAACCCTTGTTTTGTGGCAGTGTTTGAAAATGACATCCGAGAATGTTGAGAATAACAATGGAGCACAGGAGACCGCTGAGTCTCCACAGATCAATAATCAGGACAATGTGCAACAGGATGTCGATAATCCTCTTGTAAACAACAACACTGATCATTTGACGAACGACGGTACATTTAGGAGCTTTTTAGAATTCATGCAACATCAGGCAAAGGCGACTCCTGTTCATAATGCAGGAGGAAACAATGGCAACCCACGATTGTTCACCGCTAAGCAGTTCAAGGAGCTGGGACCACCGGAGTTTTTGGGAAAGCCAGAACCACTTAAGGCGGAGACGTGGTTAAACCAGATCACCAAGATATTTGAGGTCTTGGGATGCTCCGAGGAGCAAAAGGTTTCCTTTACCACCTTTATGTTGTGTGAAGAAGCAGATCATTGGTGGGAATCGTAAACATTACTGCATCGACGCACTGACTCAAGATGTCTTGGGAGAAGTTCCAAAGCTGTTCAATGACAAGTACTTTCCCGAAAGTATTCGTCACATGAAAGAGGTGGAGTTTATCAAGCTGGAGAAAAATAATATGACCGTGTCGCAGTATGAGGCTAGATTTGCAGAGTTGCCTCGGTTTGCATCCCATTTGGTTGATAATGAGGAGCGAATGACGCGAATGTTTCTAAGAGGTTTGAAACCTAAGATACGTCAATATCTTATTTCTCACAAACGTTGTTTATATTCAGATGTTGTGAATAGGGCTCAGTTATTGGAGCGCGATAATGAGTCAGCACAACCAAAAGGCAACGACCAACAACACGATAATAATCATACCGGTGGCAACGGTCATCGGAACAATGATAACCATCGTGAGGGAAATTATCATGCCAAGAATGATAACCACTTCGGTGGTAATCATGGCCAAAATAATAGAAGTGGAAATTTCAAGAAGAGAAGGTTCAATAATGATGGAAAGACAGCATAACCAACACCCGTTTTAAAGGAAGAAGAACGATCATCGGTCGTATGTTTCAAATGCGGACAGGAGGGACACATCCATCCAAACTGTACGCAGCAATCCAAAGCGTGTTTCAATTGCGGAAGAGAAGGTCACCTAGCTCAATTTTGTCGTATGGTGAAGTCAAGTCCAGCTGGGATAGTGATGCCAAAGGATGTTCCAGACAAGCCAAAACTGGTAGTTTAAGAGAGAGCGTTTTTTTTCGTAACGAGGAACCTGAATAAAATTATCACGGATAAGTTAATCATAAACTTTTACGAAGTCTATATAAAGTGTTGAATCTGGGTTCTACTCACTCTTTTGTTTCACCTAGTTGTGTTCAATGTTTGACTTTAACTCCGGAGAAGTTAGACTTTGATTTATCTGTTGAAACTCAGTTGGGCAAAACCTTCGTTACCTCTACTATTTATAAATCTTGTTTGATTCAAATCAACACTTTCACGTTACCTGTCGATCTTATCTCTTTGATAATATTTGCATGGATGTGATTTTTGGAATCGATTGGTTAACTACTCATCATACTTTTCGTAAGGTTGTTAGCTTTCATATTCCTAAATTTTTAAGTAACCAAACCACTAAAGTCAATCACTGTCATATCAAGCCATAAGTAAAGAGCCCCGAGCCTTTCGTTGTTGACTTCCTTGTGTGGAATGCACCGAAGCCAAACTTTCTGTAGGCGATGTCGTGAGTGACGATGGCAAATTGATAGGTATCAATGTGATGTACTATCCAAGTCTTGGATGAGAGTCACGGTTTTGAATGACATTTCTATTGTTAATAGATTTCCTGACGTATTCTTGAAGACTTCTTAGCCTACACTAGAAGCGTGGAATCGAATTTTGTATTGACCCCAAAGATAAAACCCATTTCTTAAACCCTCAAATATTTCTTCAACTAAAATGAACGTAACATGCGCCAAAGACGTTGGCTCGAGCTGTTGAAGATTACGATCGTACCATTCAATATCATCGTGGAAGAGCGAACGTGGTAGCTGACGTGTTGAGTAAAAGATCGTATGCGTTTACGAGTGTGTAATGTTGTTAACACAAAAACTCTTTTGGTATAACTTACAAATGATGAAGATATAGTTAAAGACTCTAGGGACCCACATCAAGATAACGAATATACGATTAGCATTGACTTTAATCGATAAAGTTAAAGCCGCTCAAACTACATACTCGAAGCTGATGAATGGGAAGAAGAAGGTTCAAGAGGGCGTTATTCTAGAAGCAAGAATTGACGAAGAGAGGAAATCTCAACCCTCGATTTAATTGGCTCATTTGAAATCCTCAATCGAGTAGGAACTATGGCTTATAGACTCGTTTTACCGCCAAATATATTGCGTGTTTATAACGTTTGTCACGTATCGATGTTACGTAAATATGTGGACGACCCGAACCACATTATTGATTTAGAACCGGACGAGATAGCGGATAATTTAACGTATGAAGATGTTCCTGTTAAAATCCTGGAATATATTCTACGCGTAAAGGTTATACCTCAAGAGTTAGAATCTGGTGAAGTGTACTCATCCGTTTCTAAGATACAGTATCGCGTGACGTAAATTTCGAGGGCGAAATTTTATAAGGAGGGGAGATTGTAAAATCCCAAATTTTACCAATAAAGATTTAATTTTCTCGAAATATATATTTTTTTAATATTATGGTGTGAATTTGAGATAATATTATAGTTGTGGGTAGTATTTATAAATTTTACAAAGTATGCAAGTTGTTATATAATATTCAATCGGTCGGGGAATATTCTTTTTGTCGGGGAATATCCGTACGACGACATAATCATTGGTGGACCCCACAACGGAATTATTGTAGGATTGAGAAAATGACAAAAGTATTTTATTAAAAATAACGGCGGAAGTTTTACCGTTAATACTGTTGAACTACTCAGTAGTAAAAGTACAATAATACGCGTTGTGATGCCCCCAAAATTAAGTATACATCACCCATCTCGGGTCGTCAGATACATGGTACAAAATTCAAATACAACTGTCGTGTACAATACGATAAAACATAACTGTGAGTTTGAATACAATTATTGTCTACTAGAGATTATACAAACTCAAAAGGAGTCCTCATTACAATTATTAACACACTATTTCACAGAATAGTGAGGACTACTAATGCTATTCTTCAGGCGAATCACTCACTCCGATCCCCGACTAGTCCTCGCTATGTGTTCTCATTTCACGAAGAGAATAAAGTGAAAGAAAGGGTGAGCTCAACTAGCCCAAAGAAGAAATATTATGACTAAGATAATGCAGAATAAATTATTGTTAACCTTCAACAGTGTTAAACTGATAAAATATAACAACATCAAGTTTAACTGCAGGGGAACAAGCAATCCATTAAAAGAGTTAAGTAGAGAATAAAATCTACTATCTTTTATGATTTAAAAGGTTTTTCATGACTTTTATCATTGGGACTCGAATTTTAATAAATAATCCACATCATCGAATCACCCATGCACTACTACGCTTAAGGATATTATTTAGTATCACGACCACAAATTATCCATGCACTACTGACCAAGGACATTCGTGTATTCATTAATGGTTATGATCATGCCAACAAGCGTCCATCAATGCAATCTTGTGGGCCAATGATAACTTTTACCACATCATTTGTAACATTACGGTCGTGATTACCTTTGAATAATCACAGTCATAATCATACCTAGTCCATCTATGCACTTCTGGGCCACAGATGACTTTCAAAATAATATAAACATTAGGATGGTGACAATGATATAAGAATTCAATAAAACAAGTTCAAGAATTAATTTATCCAAGAACTAATAATGTCCAAATTGTCAATATGATACTGCTTTGTAGAGTAAAATTCAAGAATGATCAGAAGAATATTTCCATGAAAAGATACTGGATGAAGCGCAAATATCAAGGATATTCTACTAATTTGATGGAGTATATAAGTCAAAACTTTAACCAATTGAGTATAATAAAGAATGAAATAACAAAAGAAATCACCATGCGTGAGGTACTTAGACATATACATATTATTCAATGAGAATAATAATAACGGAACCGGTCGAGGCAAAATTTGCGCAAGCAGGATGTTCCAATGAATAATAATAAAGACGAAATCAGTCCGTGTAAAAACACGACATGGATGTTTCAATGAGAATAATGGAAGAATGTCACCAAGTATAGGTAAATAAGCAGATACAAAAGTTATTCCAATGTAATAATAAGCAATGGAATAACAATGATTCTATTTATAAATAAGAAAGAATAACACCCCTTACATTAGTAGTAGATTGAATACTGCAGTAGTGTAGTAACAGAATACTCTTCTTCTTTCTCTCTTATTCTCTCTATACTTTTTTCTCTCTCTGTAGCTTGAATGAATTCGTGAAAAATAATGAAGCACTAGGCCTCTATTTATAGAAGATTTCTAGCTTAGCACTTGAAATGTGAAAAGACAAGTGGCTTGACGACTGGTGATGTGAAAAGAAAAGGGTTTTGACGCTTGTAATGTGAAACAACAATTGGTTCGACGCTTGTAATATGAAACGGCAAGTGGTTTGACGTTTGGTAAAGGTAGTTACTATTGACGAAGGTAATTACTATTGACGAAGAGACTCTTAGATGATGACATATGCCCCCCCCCCCCATAAAATAACCAAACTTACCAAAAACGTCTCATAATAGACTCTTTATATATATCAAGGATTAAATAAATATTACCACAAATCATTTTATTTTTAATCAACACATATTTAATCTTTCAACAATTATTAATCATTTATAACTTATCGTCTCAATTATTGATTTAATAATATAACATATTATCTGAGATAATCTTTGTGACAATAATTGAATCAATAATATAAGAGATATGATGCAAAGAATTATTTGTAGTAATAATTGAGTATAGGTGAGTGACTTCTCACGTAAGCATCAATAATCAATAGTGTGTGCTACTATGCAACCACAGCGTATTCATTGTACTTTTACTCTTTGGGTAGTTCAACAATTTTAACAGTAACACCTTCGCTAAGTTATTTTCATAAAATATTTTTATCGTATTCTCAATCAAACAATAATTCCGTTGTAGGGTCCACTAATGATTGTCTTGTCGCATGCGAATATTTCCCGACAAAAGAATATTCCCTACCAAATGAATATTTTATAACAACTTGCTTACTTTGCAAAATTTATAAATATTACCCACAACTATAACATTATATCAAATTTACTCCATAATATTCAAAAATAATATTTATAGAAAATTCATCTTTATTTATAAAAGTTGGGGTCTTACAACCTCCCCTTCTTATAAAATTTCGCCCTCGAAATTAGGGCACGTACCTGGTATATCGAAGAGGTAAGGATACCTTGATTTCATTTCAGATTATAACTCCCAAGTCATTTCCTCAACATCGTGGTTTCTCCACAAAACTTTGACTTGAGGTATAACCTTGGAGCGTAGAATATGTTCCTTCTTATCCAAGATTTGAACATGAACCTCTTCATACGTCAAATCTTCCGCTATTTCATCTAGTTCTAACTCAATAATGTGATTCGGGTCTTTCACATATTTACGTAACATGGATATGTGAAAAACGTTATGAACACGAGACATACTTGGCGATAAAGCGAGTCTATAGGCCACAGTTCCTACTCGATCGAGGATTAAAAATGGGTAGATGAATCGAGGATTAAGTTTTCCTCTCTTTCCAAAATCAGTAACTCCTTTCCATGGATCAACACGCAACAAACACATGATCTCCTATATCAAATTCCACGTCCTTTCGATGAAGATCAAGATAACTCTTTTATCGATCTTGTGAGTTTTTTATACGTTGTCGGATCGTTTGAATCTTTTTCGTAGTCATACGTACTCAACTCCCGGCCCTAACAACGTTGCTTCACCCACCCTCATCCCGATTATCTTTGGAGAACAACACTTTCTTCCATACAACGCTCGAATGGAGTCATGCCAATACTTGCTTGATAAGCTGTTGTTATAGGAAAACTCCACCAATGGTAAGAACTTGTCCCAACTTCCTTGAAATCAAGGAAATAGAGTCTTAATAGATCTTCAGGAGTTTGAATAGTCCTCTCCGATTGTCCGTCTGGGTCGAGGATGATATGCCAAGCTAAATCGTAAGTCATTGAAGACCCCAACTTATTATTAATGAAATTTAATTTTCTATTTATTATTTTGAAATAGTAATGGTTGATTTGATTAATGTGGATAGTTATGGGTAAAATACGCAAATATTTCAAAATAAGCAAGTGGTTATAAAATATTCATTATTGTTGGGGAATATTCGCATTGGTCGTGGAATATTCGTGATTACCAACGCAAATGCATGTAGGGCCCCATAACCGGAAAGCGATTGGAGGAAGAAAGCGACAAGAATAAGTTGTTTAAAAATAACGGCGTAGTTATTACTGATTAATCTTTGTTAAAATACTCGGTGGTTAAAAACACAAGAAGCATTACGCAGTATTGCACCAATTATTGATTCTTACGTAAGAAGACACTACTCAATAATTATTACGATGAATTCTTGTCAAATATTTATTTTATTGATTCAATAATTCTTTGCGTTGATATTTTATATTCTGTTGTTTGATAATTGTCATTACACAAGTATTTTCATTATCGAATCAATAATTCATATTATCCGAATAATATTATTAGATAACATTATTGGCAATGTCTAGAAAGTTACATACAGGAGAGGTTTGGTCACCTAATTGCGGCCAAGAGGAGAAATTCTTATTGGAAAGCCCCTCTTCCTGAAGCTGCACTGGTTGTCGAGATTGTGATTACGTAATATTATTCGTGAATAATTAATTATTGGTTTATATGATGAGGAAAATATTGATTTTATATGGATATAGATGGAGAAAATTTTTAATGTGATAATTGTTGAAAATTAAAATTTTATCTTTTTCTGATAAAATAATTCATTTAAATATATTATTATATTTTTAATAATATAATAATGGTGATATTTTTATAATAAATGTGCGATATATGAGTATATGTGGAGGAGGAGTATTTTTGTTACCAAAAATATTTAAAGCATGTTTTATGTGTCGGTGGACCCCATTTCTTGACTGAAATTTGATTATAGCACGTAAAATCGCGTTTGTGGATTTGGTCAATTTCATTTGGAATTTGGAAAAACTTTCTTACGCAAAGTTGTAGAGAATTTAATTTCCTATAAAAACACAAGATTCGAATTTTCGATAAAAGGGCTATTTATTATGAATTATTCGTTCCAAAATAATTAATTTTGGAAGTATAAAATATTTAAAATGACAAAAACGTTTTTGTCATTTTGTGGAGTCTTCATGTGTTAGAAGTGGCTGAATTCAGATCCTTAGAAGTGGGCGTAGGAATTGTAATATTAATATTAATATTTTAATAAATTTTTTTTGAGTTCTAAGCATTTTCCTATAAATAGGGTCTTAGGTTAGAATTGAAAATCACACCGAGAAATTGAAGTTTTCTCTCTATATTATCGAAGCGTATTCTTGTGAGTATTTTGAGTATACTTTGAGTATTGATATTTTCTTGCAAGTTCAAGTTATATTATATTTATTCAGGTTAAGTATTGTCTTTCCGAGGTAAGGGATATTTTTTTATGATATTATTTATTCTAATATCGAAGTATTGATCCGAAATTTTAATCAAATTTGGAACTTTTAGTGTCGGGATTACTATTCACGATATCTGGCACTATTCACGATATCTGATCTTATTCAAGAATACTCAAGACTATTCATCGAAAAATGAAAATTTTTCTTTTCGTCCAAAATATCTACTCTGGATACTAGCTTTGATTGTATCCATGTTTTGACCATTCTTGAATTTTACACCACTATGATTATTTTTGAGGTATTTTTGGACATGAATAAAACAAAGTACGAATCCTTAATCCTTAATCCTTGTCATTTTGTTTTCTTTGGATTCGATTTTTCTTTAAAAATATTTTCATCATCCTCGATCTTAAATGATGATATTATTGAATATCTTTGGCTTTGTAGTGCAAAGATGAATGATTTCGATGAATATCTTTGGCCGTAGTTCAAAAATGAGCAGTGTTTAGATGAACATGAATTAAGTGATGAATATCTTTGGCTATAGTGCAAAGATGAATATTTGATTCGAGATGTATATTGATTGATGTTCTGAGGGTTAAAAGATGAGGCGATGAACTTTTAAATTCATAGATAAAAGATAGTAGTTTGCATTCTCTACTTAACTCTTCTAATGATTTATTATTTCATTGCGAATATTGATTTAAAACTTGTTGTCTATTGTATTCTATTAGATTTTTCCTGTTGAAGACTAACGATAATTTGTTGTATATTATCTTAGTCATAATATTCTTCTTTGGGCTAGTTGAGCTCACCCTTTTCCTTTTTGTTCCATTTTTCTTCTCGGGAGGCGAGAATATAGCGAAATATTTAGTCTGGGGTATGGAATGAAGGTTCTAGAGAGAGTTGTTTAGTAGTCCTAACCATTTTGTAAAATAATGTATCAATAAATGTGATGAGGATTTATTTGAGTATAGATATTGTCTGAAGATAATATTTGTATTCAAACTCCACAGTTTTCTTGATGTAATAATAAAGTTGTAGTTATTTACGTACCATATATTGACAACTCGAGAATGGGTGATGTATACCTATTTTGGGGGCGTCACGGTTGGTATCGAGCTTAGGATATGATCTCTGGCGGAGATCGGGGAATAGAACTAGGAGGGGAGAGGCGAGTAAGTCCTTCGCTAGTGTGTCCTACCTAAGCTTATTTGTTAGTTGGTCATTATATAGGGATATTATGTGATATATTGATTTGCTTAATTAACCCTTGTTTTATAGACAAGTATTTGAGAATGTCGAATTTGAGAATATTAACAAGTGGAAATGAGGCCGTGGAGATGCTGTACTTTCGCTAACGAGGAGAATGTGCAACAAGTGGCAATGTTCCTCCATGAACAACACCACCTGAAAGCGAGATGATGAACGAGGGATGTTTAGAAGCTTTTTGCAGTTCATGCAAAATCGCATATGAAGAGACTCGTGTTCAAAATACTGAGGAGAAATGATAGCAATTCATGGGTTATCACAAATGCTCATGATTCAAAGAGTTGGGACCACGAATTTAAAGGAAAGCGAGATCCGATCATGGCGGAAACATGGGTCAAGCAAATTACCAAGATATTCGATGTCTTGGGATGCGGAGAAGCAGAAGGTTCCATTCGCCACCTTTATGTTAAAAGTGGCGAGGCAGACTCTTGGTGGGAGTGCGTGAAGCGTACCCATCCACCCGCACTTAGCATGTCTTGGGAGACATTTTGAAACTATTTAATGACAAATACTTTTTCGAAAGTGTTCTTCATATGAAGGAAGTGGAGTTCATCGATTAGAGCAAAACAACATGACGGTGTCTTAAGCACGAGGCAAAGTTTGCAGAGTTATCCGAGTTTGCACCTCATTTGGTGGAGAATGAGGAACATATACGCGGATGTTTCTTAGAGGTTTGAAACCGGCGTACGTCGGTATCTCATTTCTCATAAATTTTCTCTATTAGGATGTTATAAATAGGGCCCAATTATTAGGCGAGATAACTTGAGTACGGTCAATTTGAGGGACCACAATCGAGGATCATCTAGAAGATGGCGGTCTACAAAACAACGATAACCCGGGAGAGAAAGAAAAGACGAACAAAAATGGTAACCACTCTGGTGGTAATCATGGCCGTGAGAATAGAAGAAGCGAATCGGGGAGGAGATTTTAAAAGAGGAGATTCAACAACGACAATATGAAAATGGTAGCACCAAAGAAGAATCTGGATCAAGGAGGGCGACCACCGGTCGATATCTTCAAATGCGAAAAAGAGGACATATCGGTCAAAGCGCCCACAACGATTCAAGGTATGCTATAATTGTGGAAAGGAAGGACATATCGCAAAGGATTATGCGGTAGCGAAACCTAGTTCAATGAGGGACGGTGACTCAAAAGATTGTCCCGAGAAAAGTCAAAGTCAACGATTCACGGAAGAGCGTTTGTTGTATTTGGTCAAAATGCGAGGAACCCAAACGAGGTGATCACGGGTAAGCTATTTATAAATTCTTGCGAAGTTTATACCTTACTTAATCTTTGGTGCTACCCATTCATTTATCTCTCTGCTTGTGCTCTCAACGTTTAAACTTGACTCAGGAGAAATTAGACTTTGACTTATCTCTGTGGAAACTCCGTTAAGAGAAACTTTCATCACATCCACGTTTATAAATCTTGTTTGATTCAAGTTGGCACCATCACCTTACCATTGACCTTATCTCTTTAAAGATACTTGCTTTTGATGTGATTTTAGGGATTGATTGGTTAACTACTCATCATGCCAAAATTGATTGTTTTTCGTAAGGTTGTTAGTTTTCATATTCTAACCTTGACTGTTTATGCAATTCAAGCAACTAAACCATTAAAATCAATCATCGTCATATCTAATCATAAAGCTATTCGTTTATTGAAAAAGCGGATGTCAAGCTTTCTTAGCCCATGTTATGGATTTGAATAAAGACACGTCAAATTTGAATAATATTCTGTTGTTATTGACTTTCCGACGTATTTCTGAAGAACTTCCCGGTCACCCAGGCGTGAAGTTAAATTCTTTATTGATCTTGAACTGGTACAAAGCCCATTTCTAAAACCCATATCGAATGGCTCCTATTGAACTTGAGGAGTTAAAGGTCCAACTTCTGAGGAATTGTTGGACGCCGGTTTCATTCATCCTAGTACATCTCCTTGGGGTGCTCCCTGTTTTATTTGTAAAGAAGAAAGGCGGGAGTATGCGACTTTTGTATTGACTATCGGAATTGAACCATGTCACTATCGAGAATAGGTATCCTCTACCTCGTATTGATGACTTGTTTGACCGATTGCAAGGAGCACAATTCTTTTCAAAAATCGATCTTCGATTCGGATATCATCATTTGAAGATTAGAACCGAGGATATTCCAAAGATCGCCTTCGAACTCGAGACGGGCATTATAATTCTTAGTCATGTCTTTCGGATCGACTAATGCTCTCATGACTTTCATGGATATGATGAACCGAGTATTCAAGAAATATTTGGATCAGTTCGTTGTTATCTTTATTGATGACATCCTCATATATTCCAAAAGCCGTGAGGATCATGAGCACCATTTGAAGCTGGTACTCCAAAGGCTTCATGAAAACAAGCTTCATGCCAAGTTAAAGAAATGCGAGTTCTGGCTTGAGGAAGTAGCATTCCTTGGGCACGTGGTGTCGAAACATGGAGTATCTGTTGATCCGGCGAAGATTGAAGCAATACAAAGTTGGGAGCAACCAAAGTCGGTTGTGACGCCCCCAAAATTAGGTATACGTCACCCATCTTGGGTCGCCACTTACATGGTACATAAATTCAAATACAAACTTAATTATACATCTGTCGTGTAACATACGATAATACGTAAACTGAGAGTTCTAATAGGAATATTGTCATTTAGACAATATCCATACTCAAAGGGTCCTCATTACATTTATTGTCACACTATTTAATGTAATAGTGAGGACTACTAATGCTATCTTGAGGACCATCACTCTTTTCCCCGACTCGTCGGCTATATTCTCATTTCACAAGAGAACGGTGAAAGAAAGGGTGAGCTCAACTAGCCCAAAGAAGAAATATTATAACTAAGATAATGCGAATAAATTATCAATAGTCTTCAACAATGTTAAACCGATAAAATATAATAGACAACCGGTTTAAGCAAGTGGAATATCTGATCCATTAAAAGAGTCAAGTAAAAAAAATAAAGTCTACTATCTTTTAGGTTTTAAAAAGTTTTCATCAATTTTTATCACTAAGACTCGGTTTAATGAATAAACCACAATATCTAATCATCCCGTACTACACGGTCAAGGATTTTCATCAAATTATCAATAATTAAATGACTATCTTAGAATCACCCTGGTCATAATCATACCAAAACTATCCATCAACGCATTACATGAGCCATTGAGGACTTTTGTCACATCATTTATATCAAGCCATGATTATACTAGAATGATCCTCGGTCATAATCATACTAAGTTCATCTATGCACGTAAGCCAAAGATAACATAATATAACATGAGGATGATGACAATGACATAATAATTCAATAAAACAAATTCACGAATTAATTTATTCAGGAACTAATAACGTCCAAATTGACAACATGATAATCGCTTTTGTAGAGTAAAATTCAACAATGCTCGGAAAAATATTTTTATAAAAATCTTTGGATGAAGCTTAAATATCAATGATATTCCACTAAATTCATGGAGTATAGAAGTCAAAATTTTAACCAACTTTGAGTATAATAGCGAATGAAATGAAATAACAAAGAAATCACCATGCACGCGGTACTTTGCATAGGCAGGTTATTCCAATGAATAATAAATACGAATAATAAAAAGCGGAACCGGTCAAGGTGTAAAACACGTGACAAGATATTCCAATAGAATAATAAAGAGCGAGAATAATAAAGAGCGGAACCGAGTAGGTGTAAAACACACAGACAGGATATTCCAATAGAATAATAAAGACAAATAATAAAGACGGAACCAGGTCCGGTGTAAAACACACAGACAGGATATTCCAATAGAATAATAAAGACAGAATAATAAAAAGGCGGAATCAGAATTAAGGCGTAAAAGCATGACAAGATATTCCAACGTAATAATAAAGAGCGGAATAATATAAGGATTTCACCAAGTATAGGGGAGTTCGCATTATACTGAGTTATTCAATGTAATAAATAAGAATGGAATAACATAAGATTTCACCAAGTATAGGGTATGTCTGGCGTATCTGAGTTATTCAATAGAATAATAAAGAATGGAATAATGAAGTTCTCTTCGTGAATAAGAAAGAATAACACCCCTTACGGGTATAACAAATAATATTCCTTACCTTAGAAGAAATGAATATTGGAAAAGTGAAGTAATGAAAATACTTTTCTTCTTTCTCTCTATAGTTTCTCTCTCAGAGTTTAATTGAATTCGTAAGAAATAATGAAGGAATGAGCTTTCTATTTATAGAAAAGCGAGGGTGGCTCTTGGTGTATGAAGGGTCAAAATGACTCTTGGTAATATTGAAGAGACAACTACTATTTTTGCGAAGGGTAATTAACCCTTGGAACAGAAGAGGCGAGATAACTCTTGGTAATATTGAAGGGACAACTACTATTTGTGAAGGGTAATTACTATTGACGAAGGTAATTACTATTGACGAAGGTAATTACTATTGAAGAAGGTAATTACTATTATTGAAGGTAAATACTATTGTGAAGGTAATTACTATTCACAAAGGTAATTACTATTCACAAAGGTAATTACTTATTGACGAAGGTAAATACTATATGACGAAGGAAATTACTATTCACAAAGGTAATTACTATTCACAAAGGTAATTACTATTGTGAAGGACTCTTAGATGATGACGTATGGGCCCCCATAAAATAATCAAACTTACCACAAACGTCTCATATAACAGACTCTTTATATACATCAAGGATTAAATAAATATTACCACAAATCATTTTATTTTAATCAACACATATTTAATCTTTTAACAATTATTAATCATTTATAACTTGTCGTCTCAATTAATAATTTAATACTATAACATATTATATGAGATGATCTTGTGACAATAATTGAATCAATAATATAAGAGATATGATCAAAGAATTCTTGTAGCAATAATTGAGCATATTTGAGTGACTTCTTACGTAAGCATCGATAATCAATATCGTGTGCTACTTATACAACTACGCCGTATTCATTGTACTTTTACTACTAGGATAGTTCAACGGTTTTGACGGTTACACCTCTCTTTGTTATTTTTATAGAAAAATAATTTTGTCGATTTTTCTAACTACGACAATACTCCGTTATGGGGTCCACTAATGATTGAGTCGTCATCGAATATTCTCCGATAAAAAGAATATTCCCAGACCAAAACGAATATTTTATAACAACTTGCTTACTTTGCAAAATTTATAAATATTACCCACAACTATAACATTATATCAAATTTATTCCATAATATTCAAAAATAATATTTTTAAAAAATTCATCTTTATTTATAAAAGTCAGGGTCTTACATCGGTGGCCAAAATCTGTGACTTTACGAGCTTATTTGGTTATTATCGGAGATTCGTGGAAGGATTTTCTCGAATCGCTACTCCATTAACTTCGGTGACTCGGAAAGATATAAAATTAAGTATGGAGTGAGAAATGCGAGAAGAGTTTCCAAGAGCTTAAGAGAGACTTATTTATTTTTGACTGATCTAACAATACCATCCTAAAGTGCGGATGGATTTGTTATCTACAATGATGCTTGAGCAAAGGGTTAGGATGTGTTCTCATGCAGCGTGGGAAAGTCATAGCCTTTATTCCTCACGACAACTTAAAGAATATGAGAGGAATTATCCTACTCATGATCTAGAGTTAGTAGCGATGTTCGTTTTTTCGCTTAAAGATCTGGAGGCACTATCTATACTGGGAGAAAGTGGAGATATATTCGGACCATAAAAGCCTTAAATATTTCTTCACTCAAAAAGAACTCAACACGCGGCAATGACGTTGGCTCGAGCTATTGAAAAGACTACTACCACACTATTCAATAGCATCCTGAAAAGCGAACGTGGTAGTGGCGCGTTAAGTAAAAGATCATATGCGAGGAACGAGTGCGATGATGTCAAGTATACGATAGTGCCAACTTTAATAGAAAAGGTAAGGTTGCTTTCGAGCCCCCAGGCCGAAGGCGATGCGTATGAAGAAGAAAGTACAAGAAGGAGCTATTCCGAAATCGAGAATTGATGAAGAAAGAATACTTCGAGTCCACTCCAGACTTTGTGTCCCTAACGACTCTGATTTGAAGTACAAGATTATGATGGAGGCACACAATACACCATTTGCAATCCATCACGGAAGTCAAAATGTATCGTGAAATGTATTTTGGTGGAACAATATGAAGAGAGAGATTGCAAAGTTTATCTCAACGTGTTTAACTTGTCAACATGTAAAGGTGGAGCATCTAGTACCTAAGGGTCCGTTGCAACCACTTGAGATTCCGAAATGGAAGTGGAAACACATTACCATGGATTTCGTTACGGGTCTTCCTATGGTTTCTCAAGGCATCAATGCTATTTGGGTTATTGTTGATAGATTAACCAAAAGTCCGCTCATTTCTTGCCGACATCTGGAGACTTATTCCTTGAGCGTCTTGCTAGTATATACGTGAATGAGATTGTGAGGTTGCATGGCATACTCGTATCCATAGTTTCGGATCGTGACCCAAGATTCACTTCAAGATTTTGGGTTACCTTGCAAAAAGCTATGGGCACGAATTTGCGATTTAGTTCGGCATACCATCCTCAAACAGACGGACAATCAGAGAGGACTATTCAAACTCTTGAAGATCTATTAAGACTCTGTGTCCTAGACTTCAAGAGCAGTTGGGATAAGTATTTACCATTGGTGGAATTCTCTT
Source organism: Panax quinquefolius (assembly GCA_020205615.1). Taxonomy (NCBI): domain Eukaryota; kingdom Viridiplantae; phylum Streptophyta; class Magnoliopsida; order Apiales; family Araliaceae; genus Panax; species Panax quinquefolius. The sequence goes on along the minus strand of CM035167.1, from coordinate 133,632,315 downwards.
ACAACAACAGTTATCAGGCAAGTATAGGTGTGGCTCCATTTGAAGCATTATATAGACGAAAGTTCCGCTCTCCAATAAGTTGGGATGAGGTGGGTGAAGCAACATTGTTGGGACCCGAGTTAGTACGTATGACTACCGAAAAGATCTAAATGATTCGACAACGTATACAAACGGCACAAGATCGACAAAAGAGTTATGCGGATCTTCATCGAAAGGACGTGGAATTTAGTATAGGGGATCATGTATTGTTGCGAGTTGCTCCATGGAAGGGAGTTACAAGCTTTGGGAAGAGAGGAAAGCTCAATCCACGATTTATTGGTCCATTTCAAATTCTTGGCCCGAGTAGGAAATGTAGCATATAGACTCGCGTTACCTCCGAGTATGTCTCGTGTTCATAATGTGTTTCACATATCCGTGCAGTAAATATGTGAAAGACCGAACCACATTATTGAGTTAGAACCAGACGAGATAATAGAAGACTTAACGTATGAGGAGGTATCTATCAAGATCTTGGATAGGAAGGAACATGTCCTACGCACGAAGGTCATACCACAAGTTAAAGTTTTGTGGAGGAACCATGCTATATAGAGAAATGACCTTTTGGGAATTGGAAGCGAAATGAAAGCGAGGTATCCTCACCTTTTGAAACACCAGTACGTCGTCAATTTCGAGGACGAAATTTCATAAGAGAGGAGGTTGTAAGACCCCAACTTATTATTAATGAAATTTAATTTTCTCTATTTATTATTTTGAAATAGTAAGGGTTGATTTGATTAATGTGGATAGTTATGGGTAAAATCATGCAAATATTTCAAAATAAGCAAGTGGTTATAAAATATTCATTATTGTTGGGGAATATTTGCTTGGTCGTGGAATATTAAATCTTTGTCAGGGGAATATTAAATGCGACGTAGCGTATGTGTGGGCCCCATAATGTGAAAGCGATTGGAGAAGAAAGCAAGAATAAGTTGTTTAAAAATACTTGGCGTAGTTATTCACAATTAATCTTGTTAAAATACTCGGTGGTTAAAACACGGTAGCTTTGCGGTATTGCACCAATTATTGATTCTTACGTGAAGACACTACTCAATAATTATTACGATGAATTCTTATGCTTGATATTTATTTTATTGATTCAATAATTGCTGCGTTGATATTTTATATTCTGTTGGTTGATAATTGTCATTTCTACGCATTATTTTCATTATCGAAGCAATAATTCATATTATCTGAATAATATTATTAGATAACATTATTGGAAATGTCTAGAAAGTTCTGTGCACAGGAGAGGTTTGGTCACCTAATTACTTGGCGTCGAGAAGGAGAAATTCTTATTGGAAAGCCCCCTGCTTTCTGGGGCCGCACGGTTATCGATATTGTGATTACATAATATTATTCGTGAATAATTAATTATTGGTTTATATGATGAGGAAAATATTGATTTTATATGGATATAGATGGAGAAAATTTTAATGTGATAATTGTTGAAAATTAAAATTTTATCTTTTTACGATAAAATAATTCATTTAAATATATTATTATATTTTAATAATATAATAATGGTGATATTTTATAATAAATGTGCGATATATGAGTATATGTGGAGGAGGAGTATTTTTGTTACCAAAAATATTTAAAGCATGTTTTTATGTGTCGGTGGACCCCATTTCTTGTTGAAATTTGATTATAGCTTTTGTAAAATCGCTTGGTTTGTGGATTTGGTTAATTTACATTTTGGAATTTGGAAAAACTTTCTTACGCAAAGTTGTAGAGAATTTAATTTCCTATAAAAACACGCGAGATTCAAATTTTCTCGATAAAAGGGCTATTTATTATGAATTATTGAAGTTTTAGGAGTTCAAAATAATTAATTTTGGTAGTATAAAATATTTAAAATGACAAAACGTTTTTTGTCATTGTTGTGGGGTCTTAAATGTGTTAGAAGTGGCTGAATTCAGATCCTTAGAAGTGGGCGTAGGAATTGTAATATTAATATTAATATTTTAATAAATTTTCTACTTTGGTGTTCTAAGCATTTTTCTATAAATAGGGTGCTTAGGTTAGAATTGAAAATCACACCAGAAATTGAAGTTTTCTCTCTCTATATTATCGAGCGTATTCTTGTGAGTATTTTGAGTATACTTTGAGTATTGCTATACGGTGCTGAGTTCGTTATAACTTTATATCCGATATTCCGGTTAAATCTTTACATCTTTCCGAGGTAAGGGATATTTTTTTTTATGATATTATTTATTCTAATATCATTATGCCGAAGTATTGATCTGAACTTTTTAATCAAATTTGGAACTTTTAGTGTCGGGATTATTATTCACGTATACGGCACTATTTACGTATACGGTACTATTCACGAATACGGCACTATTCATCGAAAAATGAAAATTTTTCTTTTCGTCCAAAATATCTACTCTAGATACTAGCTTTGATTGTATCCATGTTTTGATCATTCTTGAATTTTACACCACTATGATTATTTTGAGGTATTTTTGGACATGGATAAAACAAAGTACGAACCCTTAATCCTTAATCCTTGTCATTTTGTTTCACTGGATTCGTTTCTTTAAAAATATTTTTCATCATCCTCAGTCTTAAATGATGATATTATTGAATATCTTTGGCCTGTAGTGCAAAGATGAATGATTTCTGATGAATATCTTTGGCCCGTAGTGCAAAGATGAACAGGTGTTTAGATGAACATGATTAATCGATGAATATCTTTGGCGTATGTAGTGCAAAGATGAATATTTGATTCGGATGTATATTGATTGATGTAACAGGGATAAAAGATAGATGATGAACTTTTAAATTCATACATAGAAGATAGTAGTTTGCATTCTCTACTTAACTCTTCTAATGAATTATTATTTCCGCTGCGAATATTGATTTAAAACTTGTTGTCTATTGTATTCTATTAGATTTTTTCCTGTTGAAGACTAACGATAATTTGTTGTATATTATCTTAGTCATAATATTCTTTACTGGGCTAGTTGAGCTCACCCTTTTCCTTTTTGTTCCATTTTTCTTCTCAAGAGGCGAGAATATAAGCGAGCAATTAGCCTGGGTATGGAATGAAGGTTCTAGAGAGAGTTGTTTAGTAGTCCTCACTATTTTTGTAAAATAATGTATCAATAAATGTGATGAGGATTTATTTGAGTATAGATATTGTCTAGAAGATAATATTTGTAATAATAAAGTTGTAGTTATTTCTGTACCATGTATTTACAACTCAGAATGGGTGATGTATACCTATTTTGGGGGCGTCACATCTGTGCCCATGGCTTTTTGCAAACTAACCCAAAATCGTGAAGTGAATCTTGGGTCTCGATCAGAAACTATGGATCTAGGATACCATGCAATCTTAAAATCTCGTTTATGTACATACGAAAGCAAGTCGTTCAAGTGTATAAGTTTCGTATCGGTGAAATGAAGCGAGACTTGGTCAATCTATCAACAATGACCCAAATCGCATCTATGCCTTGAGAAATCTTAGGAAGACCGGTAACAAAATCCATGGTAATGTGCTCCCACTTTCATTCTAGAATTTCAACTGGTTGTAATGGACCTTTTGGTACTTGATGCTCCGCTTTAACTCGTTGACAAGTTAGACACCTTGAGATAAAAAACGCTATCTCTCTCTTCATATTGCTCCACCAAAATGTATAACGAATATCATGATACATTTTGGTACTCCCAGGATGGATTGCAAACGGTGTGTTGTGCACCTCCATCATGATTTTATACTTTAAATCAGGGTCGTTAGGAACATAAAGTCTGGAGTTGACTCGAAGTATTCCTTTTTCATCTATTCTTGCTTCCTATAGATATAGCACCTTCTTGCACTTTCTTCCTCATACGATCGCATCGTGCTCAGAATTACGTAACTTGGCGACTTTAACTTTATCGATTAAAGTTTCGGTCTATTCAGTATATTCGTCATCATCACATGGGTCCCTGGAGTCTTTAAGTCTATCTCCATCCTTTGCAAGTTACACAAAATGGGCCTTGCGTTGTAATATCGCTTTTCAGACTTGCATATGATCTTCTACTCAATCGTCAAATTTGTAAAACCCCAACTTTTTGAATAAAGATGAATTTTTTTATAAATATTATTTTGAATATTATGGAGTGAAATTGATATAATAGTTGTGGGTAATATTTATAAATTTTGCAAAAGTACGCAAGTTGTTATATAATATTCGATTGGTCTGGGAATATTCGTTTTAACAGGGGAATATTAGTACAACTGGCACAATCATCAGTGGACCCTACAGCGAAATTATTATCGGATCTAAAAATGACAAAAATACTTTATGAAAATAACTACGGAAGTTTTACAGATTAGCTGTTGAAACACCCGGTTAAAAAAAAATAATGTCTGGCATGGTTGTATAGTAGCACACGGTATTAATTATTGATGCTTAAGTGATAAGTCACTCTGTTTTGTTGGTATTATTAATGTAATAATATAGAAAATCTTTTTATATAAAACAGAATACTTTTATAAAGTTATTCTATAAATAGAATATATTATATTCTATTATGCATAGTGTTGGATAATAATATGCGTAGTAGTGTTTTGTATAGTAAAATCTTTTTTATATAAAGCAGAATACTTTTATAAAGCTATACGTTTTATTAGACAATAATTAGAATATATTATATTTTATTATACATATAGTGTTTGCATAGTGCTGCATAGTGTTTTGCGTAGTAAAATCTTTTATAAAGTTATTCGTTTTATTAGATTATAAATAGAATATATTATATTTTATTTTGCTTTAAATATGGACCATCAGATTAAAGTAAATCAATCTAAATTGAATTTATGAGTTAGTTACTATGCATTCCATTTTTCTATAAATAGAAGCTCATTCATTCATTATTTTCTTACGAATTCTTTGAAACTACAGAGATAAACTATAGAGAGAAAAGAAGAAAGTATTCTGCTACTTCACTACTTATATATCCGATTACTCTTCTTCTTAAGGTAGGGAATATTATTTGTTGTACTCGTAAGGAGTGTTATTCTTTCTTATTCACGAAGAGAAGCATTGTTATTCCAATTCTTATTATTACATTGGAATAACTTTGTATCTGTGATCACCCTATACTTGGTGACATTCTTCTATTATTCTATTGGAACATCACATTTGTGTGTTTTACACCGGACTGGTTCCGTCTTTATTATTATTAATTTGGAACATCACATGCGTGTGTTTTACACGGACTGGTTAAAATCTTATTATTATTACTGTTGGAACATCACATGCATGTGTTTTACATCGGACTGGTTCCGTCTTTATTATTCTGTTGGAACATCTTGTCGGTTGTAAATTTTGCACGACTGGTTCCATTATTATTATTACATTAGAATAACTTTGTCATGCAATACTGCATGCATGGTGATTTCTTTTGTTATTCCATTCTTTATTATACTCGGTTGGTTAAAGTTTGACTTATACTCCATGAAATTAGTAGAATATCCTTGATATTTGCGCTTCATCCGATATCTTTTCATGGAAATATTCTTACGATCATTCTTGATTTTTACTCTATAAAAGCAGTATTATGTTGACAATTTGGACGATAATAATTCTGGATAAAATAATTCTTGAACTTGTTTTATTGAATTCTTATATCATTGTCATCATCCTCATGTTTATATTTTGTTGAAAGTCATCCGTGGCACAAAGTGCATAGATGGACTTGGTATGATTATGACTGAGGATTATTGATTGTAATCATGATCGTAATGTTACAAATGATGTGGTAAAGTTCTCATTGGCCCGTAGGTGCATTGATGGGGCGAGTTGTTGGCATGATCATGACCATTAATGAATACCACAAATATTCTTGGCCCGTAGGGCATGGATAATTTTGGTCGTGATACTAAAGAATATCCTTGGCCGTAGCGCAGGGGTGATTCGGTGATGTGGATTATTTATTAAGCTGAGTCCCAATGATAAAAGTCATGAAAAACCTTTTAAATCATAAAATATAGTAGATTTTATCTTCTACTTGACTCTTTTAATGGATTGCTTGTTCCGCTGCAGTTAAACTTGATGTCTATTATATTTTATCAGTTTAACATTGTTGGAGACTAATGATAATTTATTACGCATTATCTTAGTCATAATATTTCTTCTTGGGCTAGTTGAGCTCACCCTTTCTTTCCTTTGTTCTCTTTGAAATGAGAATATAATTTGGGACGAGTCGGGGAGCGGAGTGATGGTCCAGAGGATAGCATTAGTAGTCCTCACTATTACGTGAAATAGTGTGATAATAATTGTAATGAGGACTCTTTTGAGTTTGTATAATCTCTAGTAGATAATATTTGTATTCAAACATACAGTTTATGTTTGTCGTATTATCTACCATTGACCAGTTATATTAGTAAGTTGTATTTGAATTACATTACCATGTATCGGCGACCCAAGATGAGTGATGTATACCGGTGAAATAGCAGCTGGAATGCCGATGAAATAGTAGCGTTCCCGTTAAGCGGTTCGATAGGCAATAGGTCTAATTTTGGGGGCAAGTTTTATCGATTTTATGTGTGACTATTGTACCGTTTGATGTTCCATAAACTGACGTATTTCGTGCAAGATCAAAAATCAAATGAATCATACCAAAAATCTACTATCTCTTTAGGACTTTGTCACAACAATGCAGTTATCATTTGGCGACTACTGGCAAGTAAATACCAAGTTCATAAGCCCGAAGCTTTTCAAGAAACGCAATCTTTGTAGGTAAAATTCAGAATGATCGAGCTTTTCGTCGAAATCATCTTGGATAAATGGTATTGGTAACGAATAACATGAGGATGACAAATACCGTAATTGATCGTGATCCCAGTCGAGATGAGTGATGTATATACATCTTTTCACAGAGTTATTCCAGCTAACAAAGTTCTCTTCAAAGAAGAAAGAATAACACGCGAATATAGAAGTAGTGAAGTCGCTTTTTCTATAATTCTCTCTGTAAACCCTATAATTTCTCTCACAGATGGAATTATGAAAATGGATGGTATGAGCGGTCATAATCTTTCATAATGCCAACGTTGTTGTCTTTAATAAAGTATTCTATTTTTATATAAAAGATGTTTACATTTTATGTTAAAACAAAAATCGAGTTCCTTTTGAGTAAAGAAATATTTGAGGCTTTTTATGATCCGTATGAAGATCTCCACCTTCTCCCCAATTACGCTTTCCATAATATTAAAAATTATTTAAACAAAATTTACTTTATTGATAAAATGCAGAAGTAATGCCTCTAAATCTTTAGTGAATACCTTTATCGTTAAAGAATTCATTTTGCAAGATTATACGGTAATAAAATCATATTCTCGACTGTATGCTTGGCATACGCATATTTAACTTTCGTATGTTAAGTAGCTAAACTATTTTCATGAAAAATACCAAATCGGTCCCAAAATATTTCTTTAAGGATTTAGCAAAATATAGTCCATAATGAAAATATATTTTCTGGAATTTTAAAATTTATTTACTATTTTTTAAAAATCAATTTCTAATTAATTCCTTAAGAAATTAGCTACCTCAGATTTAACTCCAAAAATTCCCAAATCTTGGCAGGACCTTACACATGTTAACGTGAGCTTCTGATTTTAAATTTCCATCGCCAGTTATAGAACTCTGGTTATAAGCGTTTTTAAATTAGAAAAGCCCTAAATATTGAAATAAGTCATAACTTTGCTCATTTTAAGTCAGAATGCTCATTTTTGGACAGGAGGTGCTTTACCATATACTTTCATGTCCCAAAAACCCAGAATTTTTCATAATTTAAGTGGCGAAACATTAGCATATGGGTTGGTTAAGGTATGAAAGCTAACAGCCTTCAAAAATCGGGATGAGTATTTAACGATCGATTTCTAAAGTCATCGAAAAACAAATATTTTCAAGAGATAAGATCGACAGATGCTTAACGAAAATGTTTATTTAGATGAAATAGATTTAAAAGCAGTGATGAAATGCTTGAGGCTCCCTCCTCTTAGCGAAGGTCGACCTTGATAAGTGGAATCCTTCTCAGAAGGAGTCAATTTAAGCGTTGAAAGCCAAGCGAGAGATAAAATAATGGTAGTGAGCAAATTATCTTATAAGGTATAGACTTACTTAATTTAATTAGTAACATAACTTAACCGTTCGGTTTACTTTCGACTTTTTTGAAGTAATGAAAAATGCTTCACAAAACCAACGACTTTGTTTTGTCGTATCCACCTTTGGTGCTGCAAGTATCCCAGCTAGACTTGACTTTTGGTGCATGCAAAATTGAGCTAAATAGACCTTCCTCTTCTTTGCAGTTTCAACTTATTATCTTTATATAGCGATTACCACCCAAGTGGTTACCATTATAACGCATGATAATTTCCCCACGATGGTTATCGTTGTTACGATGGCCGATATTTACCCATAGGTATGATTATTATCGTATTGTTGGTAGATTACCTTTTGTTTGGTCTTATTTGCTTATCCGGCATTTTAGGATGTCATTCTCGAACAACATCTTAAAACAAGGGTTAATTAACATATATCATATTATCCTTATACTCGCGTGAAACCGATAAAAATCCAAAGAATAAAACTTGGGTAGAATTAAATGCTTAGCGGAAGAATTTCTCGTTTCTCCCCTCTAGTACTATTCTCACATCTTGGCGAGGATATCTATCCTGAAACTCACGATACCAGTGTTGTGGCCGCTAAAATTAGGTGTCGTGCACTTCCCTCTTGAGTGCGTACTTCGTGATACATAAATTGAATCTGAAACCATAATATAAGCGCCGTATGCAATCTGACATAAAGCTGTGAAGTTTGAATCTGAGATATTGTCTACTAGATATTATCCTGAAACTCGAAAGAGAGTCCTCATTACAACTATTATCACACTATATCACGAGAATAGTGAGGACTCTAATCTTTATCCTAGAACCGTTACTTAGTTCCCAGGCTCCGTCCCGATTATGTTCTCATTTCACGAAGAGAGCGGTGAAAAAAAAAAAAAAAAAAAAAAAAGGGTGAGCTCGGCCCCAGCCCGATGAAATAATATAGCTAAGATAATGCGAATAAATTATCATTAGCCTTGGCGATGTTAAGCGATAAAATACTGATAAAATGACCCCGGTTTAGCTGCCCGGTGAATAAGCAATCCATTAAAAAGTCAAGTAGAGAATAAAATTCTGCTATCTTTTAGGTTTTAAAAGATTTCATCAATTTTTTATCATTTGAGACTCGAGCAATAAATAAACCACCATTTAATCGATCCTGTACCACGGTCGAGGATTTTCATCAAATTATCGATGGTCATGACTATCACAAGAGATCACCTGGTCATGTCGTACCAAAAACTATCCATCAACTGCATTCTGGGCATGCAAGGACTTTTGTCATCATTTATATCAGTCGTGATTATAGAATGATCCACTGATGCGGTTCGTCCCCATTCGTAAGCTAATAATATCATGAGGATGATGGCAAGACATAATAATTAGAAGTTCAAGAATTAAGTTATTTAATAACATTAATATCTGACGAAATCTGCTTTGTAGGTAAAATTAATCGGAAAGATATTGAAAGATCTTTGGATGAAAGCCTTGAAATCGAGGGATAATCTTAATTTCATGGAGTATGAAGTGAAGTTTTAACTTATTTGGGTATAATAAAGAATGGAATAACAAAAGAAATCACCATGACGTACAGTTTGCATTAGAAGCAGGTTATTCGACATAATAATAATAACGGAACGGTCGGGGTGAAATTCTGCAAGCGGGATGATCCAACAGAATAATAAATGCTGAATAATAAACAATGGAACCAGGTCCGGTGTAAAACACACAGACAGGATATTCCAACAGAATAATAAGTGCGGAATAATAAACAATGGAACCAGGTCTGGTGTAAAACACACAGACAGGATATTCCAACAGAATAATAAAGAATGGAATAACAGAAGAAGATCACCAAGTATAGGGTAAACCGCGTATACAGGTTATTCCAACAGAATAAATAAGAATGGAATAACATAAGGATTTCACCAAGTATAGGATATGCCGCATATACAGGTTATGTATAGGGTATACCACTTTTACAGGTTATTCCAACAGAATAATAGTGAATGGAATAACAGAAGTTCTCTTGAAGAAAGAATAACACCCCACTTATAGTAAAGAACTGAATATAGAAGTAGTGAAGTAGCGAGAATACTCTTCTTCTTTCTATAATTTTCTCTCATAGCTTTCTCTATAATTTCTCTACTAGAGTTTCAATGAATTAAGTAAGAAAATAATGAAGGAATGAGCTTATTTATAGGAAAATGGAATGCATAATAACTAATCCATGAGCAGGTCAGTTGATTTACTTTAACTGACGGTCCATATTTAAAGAAAAATCTTTTAAATAAAATATAATATATTCTATTTATATAAAACATTTTTATATGAAACATTTTATGCAATCTTTATCTAAAAACACTATGCAAACCACTATGCAATACTATCGTAATAAAATATAATATAATACATTTATAGATAACTTTAATAAAGTATTACATTTTATATAAAAGATGTTTACATTTTATTACGTTAATAATACAAATAAAATAAAGCGTCATTATCATTTATAATAATTCATATTATTAATCGACAATAATGGAATCAATGAGTGACTTCGGCATAAAGTATCGATAATCAATACGATTGTCTTCTTATCTGACCACACGTATTCTTTGTACTTTTCTACTGAGTAGTTCAACGAGATCAGCGGTAAAACTTAGTCGTTATTTGATAAAATATTTTTGTCGTTTTCTCGATCAAGATGATAATTACATTGTGGGGTCCACCAATGATTGAGCCGTTGTACGAATATTCCTGCTAGCTAAGAATATTCCTGACCAATCGAATATAATATAACCACTTGCATCAACTATAATATTATCTCAAATTCACACCATAATATTAAAAATTATTTCGACAAAATTTAAATCTTTATTGATAAAATCAGGGTCTCCATGTATATATACCTAATTTTGGGGGCGTCACATGCCTACCACGTTCAGCTTTTCGAGGATGGTATTTGATGGTATGATCATAATCTTTCATCGATTCAAGCCAACGCGTTATTTGTCGCGTGTTGAGTTCCTTTTGAGTAAAAAGAAATATTTGAGGCTTTTATGATCCGTAAAGATCTCCACCTTCTCCCCCATACAAGTAATGCCTCTAAATCTTTAGTGCGAAGATAAAATGCCAACTCTAGATCATGATTAGGATAATTCCTCTCATATTCTTTAAGTTGTCTTGAGGCATAGGCTATGACTTTTCCATGTTGTATGAGAACACATCCCAACCTTTGTCTTCAAGCATCATCTTTGTAGATGACAAATCCCTCCGAGCAGATGGTATGGTATGGAAAAGGTGCGAAATAAATGAGTCTCTTCTTGAGTTCTTGAAAACTCTTCTCACATTCTTCGCTCCAACCGAACTTTGTATCTTTCTGAGTCAGCTGAGTCAATGGATTAGCGATTCAAGAAAATTGTTCCACGAATCTCCGATAATAACCAGCTAAACCGAGAAAGCTACGTACTTCGATCACAGATTTAGGTTGCTCCCAGCTTTGAATTGCTTCAATCTTTGCTGGGTCAACAGATATTCCATGACTTAATACTACGTGCCCAAGGAATGCTACTTCATCAAGACAGAATTAGCATTTCTTCAACTTGGCATAAAGCTTGTATTCACGAAGCTTGTCAGCCTCAAGTTTTGCTCATGATCTTCACGGCTTTTGGAATAAATAAGGATGTAATCAATAAAGACGACCACAAGGTGATCTAAATATTCCTTGAATACTCGGTTCATCATATCCATGAAGGTAGTGAGGAGCATTAGTGACCCAAAGGACATGACTAGAATTCATAATGCTGTATCGAGGAGTTCTAAAAGCCGTCTTTGGAATGTCATCAGTTCTAATCTTCAATTGGTGATATTCGGAACGAAGATCAATCTTTGAAAAGAATTTGGCTCCTTGTAACTAATCAAACAGGTCATTAATACGTGGCAATGGATACCTATTTTTGATGGTGACATGATTAAACTCCCGATAATCAATACAAAGTCGCATACTCCCATCTTTCTTCTTCACGAATAGAACAGCAACACCCCAAGGAGAAGTACTAGGATGAATAAAGCCGATGTCTAACAATTCCTGCAGTTGGGTCTTTAACTCCTGAAGTTCAATAGGAGCCATTCGATATGGGGCTTTGGAAATGGGTTTTGTACCAGGTTCAAGGTCGATACAAAATTCAATTTCACGCTCAGGGGGTAGGCCAAGAAGTTCTTCGGGGAATACGTAAGGAAATTTATTAACAATAGAAATATCGTTCAAAACTGACGTATTTTTGTTTAAATCTGTGACATGAGCTAAGAAAGCTTGACATCTGTTTTTCAATCAACGAATAGCTTTATGGCTTGAGATGACCGTGATTGATTTTAATGGTTTGGTCGCTTGAATTCGCCTAATAGATTGATTAGGAATATGAAAGCTAACAACCCACTACGGAAACAATCAATTTTTGCATGATGAGTAGTTAACCAATCAATCCTATAATCACGTCAAATGCAAGTATTTTCAATAAAATAAAATCTACGGTAGTGTGAGGTACCGATTTGAACCAAACAAGACTTATAAGCAAAGTGGATGTAATGAAGGTTTATCCCAATGGAGTTTCCACGAGATAAGTCAAAGTCTAATTTCTCCTGAGTCAAATTTAATCGATGAGCTGTAAATAGGAAAAAAAAAAGAATGGGTAGAACCCCAGATCAAATAAAGTATAGATTTCGTTAGAATTTATGATAAGCTTACCCGTGATGGCCTCATTCGGGTTCCTTGCTTTTCGGGAGGTCACAACAAATGCTCTCCCTTGCACTACTGGGTTTGACTTTTACCGATGACCTTTGGTGCCTCCATCCTAGCTGAATTTGTCTTGGTGAATGACAAAATCAAAAGGCTAAGTGACCTTTCTTCCATAATTATAACATGCTTTGGATGGCATCAGCTTGATTTGGTGATGTGCCCCTCCCTACTGCATTTGAAACATATGATAGGTGGTCGTTCTCCTTCCTTAATGATAGGTCTTTGGTCTTTGACGTCTTTCCATCATTGTTGAATTTCCTCTTCTTGAAATGTCCATTCTTATTGTTTTGGCCTCGATTACCACCAAGTGGTTACCAATTCCGCCTATTAATTCCTCCACGCTTATTGTCACCGCTCACGATCGCTTCCGCCGGTATTATCATTTCACGGCCGCTTTCTCTTTTAGTTGCGTTGACACGTTATCGCGCTCCACTAACTGAGCCCTATTTACAACATCTGAATATAAATACAGTTTATGAGAAATAAGATGTTAACGTATCTCCGGCTTTAAACCTCTTAAAAACATCCGTGCCATTCTCTCTTCATTATCCACCAAGTGGGACGCAAACCGGGATAACTCCAAAAATTTAGCCTCTTATTGCGACACAGTCATATTGTTTTGTTCCAACTTGATAAACTCTACCACCTTCATGTGACAAATACTTTTGGGAAAGTATTTGTCATTAAACAGCTCTTGGAACTTCTCCCAAGACATCTTCAGTACGGCAGGTTGAGTACGTTTTACAGATTTCCACCAGTAATCTTTCTCTCTGCGCAACATAAAGGCGACAAATGGAACCTTTTGCTCCTCGGAGCATCCCAAGACATCAAATATCTTGGTGATCTGCTTTATCCATGCTTCCGCCATAAGTTGTTTTGGCTCTCCCTTAAACTCCGGTGGTCCCAGCTCCTTGAACTATTTAGCGGTGATTGCCGAGAGTTTCGAGTGTTTCCACCGCATTTTTTGGACAGAGCCGCTCTGCTTTCATTGTTTCATGAATTGCATAAAGCCCCTGAACATTTGATCATTCATCATTTGGTCGGTGTTGTTGTTTTGCATGAGGATTATGTCGCCTTCACGATGCACATTATCCCGATTATTGATATATGGTGAATCAATCGGTGCTTTGTGCTCCATTTCTATTCTCAACATTCTCGGATGTCATTTTCAGATATCGCCACAAAACAAAGGTTAATTGACATGTAACATATTATCCCTAAATTCTGACCGATGAATTAAATACCACATAAACTTAGGTAGGTCATACTAGCGAAGGAATTCCCCATCTCTGCCCTCCTAGTACTATTCTCACATCTTAGCCAGGAATCATATCCCTAAGCTCTGATACCAACTGTGACGCCCCCAAAATTAGGTATACATCACCCATCTTGGGTCGACAGATACATGGTACAAAATTTAAATTCAAGTTACTAATACAACTGTCGTGTACAATACGACAAAACATAACTGTGAGTTTGAATACAATTATTGTCTACTAGAGATTATACAAACTCAAAAGGAGTCCTCATTACAATTATTAACACACTATTTCAATGAATAGTGAGGACTACTAATTTATCCTCCGGACCGAGTCACTACCCGCTTCCCGACTAGTCCCTCGCTATGTTCTCATTTCAAGAGAACGGTGAAAGAAAGGTGAGCTCAACTAGCCAAGAAGAAATATTATGACTAAGATAATGCAGAATAAATTATAGTTAGCCTTCAACAAATTGTTAAAGCGATAAATTATAACAACATCAAGTTTAAGCTGCGGTGAACAAGCAATCCATTAAAAGAGTCAAGTAGAGAATAAAATCTACTATCTTTTATGATTTAAAAGGTTGTTTATGACTTTTATCATTTGGGACTCAATTTTTAATAAACAATCCACATCGTGAATCACCCATGCACTACGGCCGAGGATATTCTTTAGTATCACGACCACAAATTATCCATGCACTACTGACCCGAGGACATTCGTGTATTCATTAATGGTCATGATCATGCCAACAAGCTGTTTCATCAATGCACTAAGGGCCAATGATAACTTTTACCACATCATTTATAACATTACGGTCATGATTACACCGAATAATTCCTGGTCATAATCATACCAAGTCCATCTATGCACTACAGGCCACAGATGACTTTCAACATAATATAAACATGAGGATGATGACAATGATATAAGAATTCAATAAAACAAGTTCAAGAATTAATTTATCCAGGAACTAATAATGTCCAAATTGTCAACATGATACTGTTTTATAGAGTAAAAATCAAGAATGATCGGAAGAATATTTCCATGAAAAGATATGGATGGAGCTTGAAATATCAAGGATATTCAACTAATTTGATGGAGTATAAGTCAAAACTTTAACCAACCGAGTATAATAAAGAAAGGAATAACAAAAGAAATCACCACGCATGCGATTACGCATAGGAAAGAGTTATTCAATAGAATAATAATAAGGGAACCGTGTCGAGGCAAAATTTGCAGTGGCTGAGGATGTTCCAGCGAGAATAATAAAAGGCGGAACCGAGGTCCGATGTAAAAAAACACAGATAGGATGTTCCAACAGAATAATAATAAAAAGGCGGAACCAGTGGTGTAAAAACATGTAAACAGGATGTTCCAGCGAGAATAATAGAAGAATGTCACCAAGTATAGGGTGGCAGCGTACAAAAGTTATTCCAATGAGAATAATAAGCAATGGAATAACAAGCAGTTCTCTTCATGAATAAGAAAGAATAACACCCCTTACATTAGTAGTAGATTGAATACTGCGAAGAGTGTAAGAATGAATACTCTTCTTCTTTCTCTCTTATTCTCTCTATACTTTCTCTCTATAGCTTGAATGAATTCATGAAAAATAATGAAGCACTTAGGCATCTATTTATAGAAGATTTCTAGCTTAGCACTTGAAATGTGAAAAGGCAAGTGGCTTGGACGATTTGGTGATGTGAAAAGAAAGTGGTTTCGACGTCCGTAAAGGTAGTTCTTATTGACGAAGGTAATTACTATTATGAAGAGACTCTTAGATGATGACATATGGGCCCCCATAAAATAACCAAACTTACCACAAACGTCTCATAATAGACTCTTTATATACATCAAGGATTGAATAAATATTACCACAAATCATTTTATTTTTAATCAACACATATTTAATCTTTCAACAATTATTAATCATTTATAACTTGTCGTCTCAATTATTAATTTAATAATATAACATATTATACTGAGATGATCTTGTGACAATAATTGAATCAATAATATAAGAGAAATGATCAAAGAATTCTTGTAGCAATAATTGAGTATAGGTGAGTGACTTCTCACGTAAGCATCAATAATCAATACCGTGTGCTACTCTTGCAACCATGCCGACATTCTTGTATTTTACTACTAGGGTAGTTCAACAGTTTTAACGGTAACACCTCCGCCATTATTTTCATAAAGTATTTTTTTGTCGTTTTTCTCAATCCGACAATAATTTCGATTGTGGGGTCCACTAATGATGGTGTGTTGCATGCGAATATTCCCCGACAAAAAGAATATTCTCAACCAAATGAATATTTTATAACAACTTGCTTACTTTTGCAAAATTTATAAATATTACCTACAACTATAACATTATATCAAATTTACTCCATAATATTCAAAAATAATATTTATAGAAAATTCATCTTTATTTATAAAAGTTGGGGTCTTACACGCGTGGTTGCATAGTAGCACACGGTATTGATTGTTGATGCTTACGTGAGAAGTCACTCAGTTATACTCAATTATTGTTATAATAATTGTTGCATCATATCTCTCATATTATTGATTCGATTATTGTCACAGTATCATCTGCATTATATGATATATTATTAAGTCAATAATTGAGATGACAAAGTTATTCATATTATTAAATTGCATTATTTACAATGTCTAGAAGTTCTGTCAAGGAGAGGTTTGGTCACCTAATTGCGCGCCAATAGTGAGAAATCCTTATTGGAAAGCTCCCTCTTTCCTGGGAACGACCTAGTTGATAAATATTATGAGTTGTTATATTAATGATGAATGTTATTAATATTGAAGTTGTGCTCGGAGTTGAATTTAGAGACGCGGACGTGATATTTGAGTCCGGAACGATGAAATTAGTAAAAATAGACTATAAACACAAAATTTGCCGGTTTTTACTATTTGGTCAACAATTGACTTTTTCAGAAAAAGTCCAACTTTGAAATTTCAAAATTTATATTTTTGATAAAAATAGTTTCATTATGTTGGAATTATTTGTGTTAGTGAAAATCGACATTTATTTCGATAAAAATTGATGTCTGGAGGTTATTTTGACCAATCGGGTATTTAACTGGATAAATGAGCAATTAATTGCTATTATTTCACATGATTATAACTATTTATTCACATGTGTATACTATTGTTTCACATTCTTGTTACTATTAGGGGAGTTGGTGCAAGATTGATAATACTTATATGACTAAGTTAAAAAATAGAGGTATAGATGGAGGTACTATACTGTAATTCGTATTTTCACATGTCTAGAACTATTGATTCACATGATTTACTATTGATTCACATTATTTACTATTAGGGGAGGTGGTGTAGGTTTGATAATACTTGCAGGACTAAATTAAAAATGAAAGAAAAGTTGGAGGTATTGTTCTGTAATTTTTCGAGCCCCAAAATGTGCAATTATCGAAACTATATTTTTCTATAAATAAAAGCTCATTCTTCCTTCATTTCTCACCAATTCACAAAAGCTTTAGAGCAATTATTATAGAGAGAAGCTATAGAGAGAAAATCAATAGAAGAAGAGAAGCCTGCTACTTCACTACTCCTATATCTAGTTTCTTTTACGGTAAGGGGTGTTATTTCTTTTGTATTCAAGAAGAAAACTTCTGTTATTTCATTCTTTATTATTCTATTGGAATAACCTGTATACGCGGGCTACCCTATACTTGGTGACATTCTTCTATTATTTCGTCTTTATTATTCTGTTGGAATATCCTCGTCACAAGGCTTTTCTCACGGACACGATTAAAATCTTTATTATTCTGTTGAATATCACGTCTGCATGCGCTTTTACTACCGGACTCGATTCTCTTTATTATTACATTTGGAATATCACATGCAGACGCTTACGTCGGACTGGTTCCATCTTTATTATTACATTGGAACATCCCGCTTGGCAAGTAATTTCACCGACGGTTCCGTTACTTATTATTCCGTTGAATAACTCATCTATGCGCAATCGCATTCATGGTGATTTCTCGTTGTTATTCCATTCGTTATATATACTCGGTTGGTTAAAGTTTTGACTTCTATACTCCATGAAATTAGTGGAATATCCTTGATAATCGCTTCATCCATTATCTTTTCATGGAAATATTCTTACGAGCATTCTTGAATTTTACTCACAAAGCGAAGATCATGTTGACAATTGAACGTTATCGGTTCTGGATAAACTAATTCTTGAACTTGTTTTATTAAATTCTTATATCATTGTCATCATCCTCATGTTTATATTATGTTGAAAGTCATCTGTGGGCTCAGAGTGTATAGATGGACTTGGTATGATTATGACTAGGGATTATTCAGTATAATCATAACCGTAATGTTACAAATGATGTGGAAAAAGTCCTCATTGGCCCGTAGTGCATTGATGGACTGTTTTTAGTATGATTATGGCTATAGATTCTCTTTGGCCGTAGTACAAAGATGAATTATTTTATGGCATGATCAGGACCGTTGATGAAAACATGATTATCTTAAGCCGTAGTGCATGGATAATGTGACGACCCCAAAATAGGTCCATTCCATCCAACCCATTCTGAGTCGCCAAATACATGGTACAAAAACAAATACAACTTCAAGAATACAATTGTCTTGCAAAATCGACAAACACATATATTGTGATTTTAAATACAACTATTGTCTAATAGGCGATTGTAAAAACTCAAAAAGGGTCCTCATTACAATTATTGATACGCTTATTTCACGCGAATAGTGAGGACTACTAATGCAAACCATCTGGACCGATCAATCCATTCCCCGACTAGTCCCAAATTTATATTCTCATTTCAAGAGAATAAAGAAAAGAAAAGGGTGAGCTCAACTAGCCCAAGAAGAAAATATTATGACTAAGATAATATACAAAAATTATCGTTAGTCTTCAACAGGAATAATCGATAAAATATAATAGACAACAAGTTTTAGATCAACAAGCGCGGTGAATAAGAAATCCATTAGAAGAGTTAAGTAGAGAAAGAATTCTACTATCTTCTAAGATTTAAAAGTCCATCATCAATATTTTATCCTCAGAACATCAATTATACATCTTGAATCAAATATTCATCTTTGCACTACAAGCCAAAGATCTTCATTTGTAACACCAGGTTGGGTCATGTTCATCGACACATTGCTCATCTTTTGACTACGGGCCAAAGATATTCATTAGGTAATCATTCATCTTTGCACCTGCAGACAAAGATATTCATCGGTTAATCATTCATCTTTGCACTACAGGCCAAAGATATTCAGTAATATCATCATTTAGGACTGAGGATGATGAAAAATATTTTAAAGGAACGAATCCAGTGAAACAAAATAACAAATATTAAAGATTCGTATTACAGTTTATCCAAGATCAATAATACTTCATAATAACCTATTTTGAAGCAAAATTCAAGAATAAAGATCAAAACATGGATACAATCAAAGATAGTAACCATAATAAACACCTTGGATAAAAAGAAGAAAATTTTATTTTTTGGTGAATAGTGTCGTATTCGTGAATAGTGTCGTATACGTGAATAGTGTCGTATACGTGAATAGTAACTCCGACACCAAAAGATAGAAATTCCACAAGAAAAATTATCATGCTTCATGAATAGTACTCGTGAATAGTAACTCGTGAATAATAACTCGTGAATAGTAACTCGTGAATAGTAACCCCGACATGAAAAGTTCCAAATTTGATAAAAAGTTCCAACCAATATTTCTGCATAATGATATTGAAGAAATAATATCACTTACGAAGAAAATAATATCCCTTACCTCAAAAAGATAATACATACATTTGAATATTGGATAAAGTCTTTGAAGGAACTGCAATCAGATATAGCAACACTCAAAGTATCAAAATACTCACAAGGATACGCTCGATAATATAGAGAGAGAAAGAGAGAAAACTTATGAATTCTGGTGTGATTTTCAATTCTAACTAAGCACCCTATTTATAGGAAAATGTTAGCACGCCAAAGCATACTTGACCTGCTACCTGATGGATTTACCTGCTACTATTCCACCCACCAAAAATTAGCCATCTTCCCCAACAACCAAAAGTGGGGCCCACCCATTTCTAGAATTTTCCACCAAAATCATTTATAAACCTAATTTCCGAATCAGTCACCTCTTAAAATTCATAACAAATCATTCGTTCATTTTTAACGATTCAAAATTTATGGACATATACTCAACTTATATATGTATAACATATCCAAAAATAACAACGATCCAACGGTCGGATTAAAAATTATAACTCACGCAATAGAGCTTTAAAAACACCGATTTGATCTTTTAATACCTCCAATCCAACAAAATACTGATAAAATACCTCAACATTA
This sequence comes from Panax quinquefolius, assembly GCA_020205615.1. Classification (NCBI taxonomy): domain Eukaryota; kingdom Viridiplantae; phylum Streptophyta; class Magnoliopsida; order Apiales; family Araliaceae; genus Panax; species Panax quinquefolius. Next base: position 133,611,747 of record CM035167.1, on the reverse strand, counting down.
ATTCATTCATTTATAACCACATAAATAAATCCATCCTTTATATCCACATAAAATAAATATTTTCTTATCATATGAATTAATAATTAATTATTCACAAATAATATTACGAATCACATTTATGATAACCGAAGTCGTTCTCAGAAAAAGGGGGCTTTCCGATAAGGATTTTCTCCTTCTTGGCAAGCAATTAGGTGACTAAACCTCTCCTCGATGAACTTTCTATACATTGCCAATAATGCTATCTAATAATATTATTCAAATAATATGAATTATTGATATGATAATGAGAATCTTTGTGCGTTGACAATTATTGAACAACAATTATATAAAATATCAATGCAAAGAATTATTGAATCAATAAAATAAAATATTGAAAGAACTCTTCGTGACAATTATTGAGTAGTGCCTTCTACGTAAGAATCAATAATTCAAAATATCGTGAAAAATCGCGTGTCTTTCGCGTGCAACAACGCGTACATCGTATTTTAACCACCGAAGTATTCAGCGGTGTTAATTCAGAATAACTACTTCTGACGTTATTTGTAAAAACTTAAATTTGTCATTTTCTTCATCCAAGACAGGTTATCCGTTATGGGGCCCATAAATGGGTTTGTGGCCGCATTTCGATTATTCCTCAAGCAGAAAGAATATTCCACGACCAAACGAATATTCCCAAACAACAATAAGTATTTTATAGCCACTTGCTTATTTTGAAAAAAAAAATTATATATCACCCTTAACTTTGCTTTTTATCAATTTAACCATTTACTGAATAGTAATTATAAGAAAAATTGAATACCTTTATTTCATAAAATTCGAGGTCTTACAGATAATTCATGGTCGTGATACTAAAGAATATCCTTCGGCAAGTAGTCGCAGGGTGATTCGATGATGTGGATTATTTATTAAAAGTCGAGTCCCGTGATAAAAGTGATGAAAAACCTTTTAAATCATAGAAGATAGTAGATTTTATTCCCTACTTGACTCTTCTAATGGATTGCTTTGTTCATTGCAGATTAAACTTGATGTTTGTTATATTTTATCGGTTTAACACTATTTGAAGGCTAACGATAAATTATTCTGCATTATCTTTGTCTTAATATTTCTTACTGGGCTAGTTGAGATCACCCTTTCTTTCACTATTCTCTTCAGGAAATGAGAACGTAGCTGGGACTAGTCGGGGAACAGAGTGATGGTCCTAGATGGTGCATTAGTAGTCCTCACTATTCTATGAAATAGTGTGATAATAATTGTAATGAGGACTCCTTTTGATTTTGTATAATCTCTAGTAGACAATATTTGTATTCAAACTCACAGTTTATGTTTTGTTGTATTATACACGACAGATGTATTATTAAGTTGTATTTGAATTCTGTACCATGTATCTGGCGACTCAGAATAGGTGATGTATACCTATTTTTGGGGCGTTACATTAAAGGTCAAGGACAAAAACGACGCCCGACCATCAGTGGCACAGGCAGCTCTGCTACCAAGTCTACACAGTCATCAGGTCATCCAGCCTATCATACTTCTGCTATGTTGACTTAGTCATATTTTATCCTTAGGTTTTGATGATGAATTATTCGTATGCTAAATTATTTTATGGCATTTCAAGTATCTGATGATAAGGAACATTAATCGGATATTCAAATAGGTGAAGAATTTTTCTTTACTAGAAAACAAAAGTGTAAGGTCAATTGCATAATAATTGATTTTTCATTTAAAGGCTCTGGGACATATCATTTGTATTTTGTTATATGTCTTAAATGAAAAATGATTTAAAATTTAATGAAAAAGGTTTTTTCCTAAATATTAAAATAATAACTTGAGATTAAGATTAAATATATGTTATCAAGTACAAAGATTTTTTAATGCATGATTTTATAAAATGTTACATGATACACGTTTCGCATGCATACTATTATAAATTGGTATTTGATACATATACTTGGACTACACGTGGATATACATGCCTAGAAAGCTAAAAGGACGGTAGCATTATATGATATGAAATATGCATGTGCGGTTTTCAAGAAGTAATAATTATGGATATATTGGAACAATAAGACTTTGAGTGTTGGAAAAGAAAAGTGATGATTACACCTCACTATTACTAAAGTCAAAGTTGTTAGTGAGTTACATTTGAAGGGGTCTTTTAATTAATTTTATCCAAAATGTATAATTAACAAATGTTTGATTTGTTAAAACTAGATAAATATTCACCTTCTTTACCGTTGTGAGTTTTCGTTAAAGATAGTATCATCCGTTTGATTTGAAAATCAGCACATATCCATAATTAACGGTAAAATATTGTGGGCTATAAAAACAGTATTTTCATGTAGACAACTCACGAATTTATTATTGCACTAATTACTGATATTTATCGAGCAACTTTATTCGATTGGTACAAACCTTGAGCAGCTAAGCAATTAAATTTCTGATATTATTTGAGTTGGTATTTGGTAAGATTTAATTGTTTAACTTTTTGTGCTGATTGATCATTGCATATAGTTGAGCCTTTAATTGTTAAATTGATTATTTTTGCATTGATCATAGACCTCTATATTTGTATTAAATTTTCTATTTTAGACTAAGTGTAGTCTAAAGGTGTTAATCCTAGTGGATTAGAGAAAAGGGTTACAAACAGGTTCAAGAAAGCAAAGACGCTTGAAGAGTGCATAGGTGCACAAGGAGCAAGAGTGCTCAAGAGAAATTAATTGTTATTATTTTATTGTAAGAATTTGTTTTGTAATCAGTGTTTATTTATAAAGAAATAAATAAAATGAGTCTCCAATACTTGTTGGTATTGGACGTGGACTAGGCTATTATTATAGAGGATAATAGCTGAACCACATAAAAAAATTTGGCGTTGATATTATTACTTGCTTTACTTTAATTATTCATATAAGCTTTTTAATTATCTTAATAATTAAAATTTGAATATTTGCATTATTTTAAGATAATTATTTAACACCAATTATTTGATTTAAGTTATAAATTCAGCAAGATATTTAGTCAATTCAGTAGGCCATATTAATTCAGTAAGCTGAATACATCAATATAGTAGCCTAAATTTAATAGCTTGATCTAAAGTTTAAAAATTGGTCATAGATTACTTCCACACTTATTCAACCCCCCTTCTAAGTGTGCCTATTTAAATTTCATGTTGACTGTGTGAGAGCGATCTGTCGAGATCGTGATCTTCTTCAGATATATTAGTGGACATCTGCAGGTCTCCGAGTCTCGATGAATTAGCGGATGCGAAGGTCAGAGTAAGCTACGACACATCGTGGATGGCGATGAGGTTTACATAGATATTGTTGTGTCTTACTAATGTTTAAATAATTTCTATTGTTTAACTTTTCCTAAGTCATAGCAGTATCAACACATATAACATGTTACATTTTTTTGCTAATTACAGAGTCCTACTAATTTGGATGATGATGCATGATGAGCTACACTTATTTTTTAGATATTTGGGTAGTTGCCTTGTACTTTTATATTAATTCTATGGATAATTGTATTGATTGAATATTGTGTTGGTTTACGTGTCTGCAATGGATGGATGTTTATATGGATGCTTATATATACTGATGTGTTGGGATAGAAAGTAGATACAAAGCAGGGTATATTTTTTGGGAAATCCATAAAACAGGAAAAAATATTTTAAAAAATAATATCAACATCATCGACCGCATGCGGTCGCTAATACAGATAGCGGTCGCTGATGTCTTTTGAGAAATTAGTGACCGATGCAGATTGTTGGTCGCTGACACATGTGCAACATCATGACTAATGGCGGTCGCTGATAAGTCAGTCGCTAATAATGGTCGATGATGTCCACCCAACGACCAGATTATATACGAATAATATCAGCGATCGCACTCAGTCGCAGATGATTATTAGCAATCGAGTGCAATCGTCGATATACAGTCACTGATAAGCTTTTTTATTGTAGTGTAGCGGTGATATTCTTGAAGAAAACTTATACTATTTTATACATTCAAAGATTCCTTAAACTCAAAAGAAATACGCTCAATATTATAGAAGAAGAATTCTCTGATTCTGGTGTGATTTTCAATTCTAAACTAAGCATCCTATTTATAGGAGAATGGCAGAGAACTATTTAAGAAAAATATTCACGGACGCACATTGCAGGAATCACGAGCACAATTCACCGACGAAAAATTTGATTACTATGCAGCACTATGCAATAAAATATTCTAATAAAACGAAAACTTTAAATAAAATATAATATATTCTATTTATAATCTAATAAAACGAATAACTTCTTATATAATATAAAAAGTATTCTATTTTATTACATATATATATATATATATATATGCAAACACTATAAAGATCTTATTCAAATACTATGCAAAGATCTTATGCAATATAATAAAATATAATATATTCTATTTATAAAAATTCTGTTTTATTACTATTATAATAATAATAAAACCAAAACTGAGATATATAACTTTCTACCGACGATTTTAAAAAATGAGTAAGCAAGAGTCCATATAATAAGCCAAATTTACAATAAATATGTCATAAAAACCCATCTATTTATCTCAATCACTACAAGAAAAAGGTTTATCTGCGACTGCCTATCCGCGACCACTTATGGTCGCAGATAGACATCAGCGACCGCCTGCGGTCGCTGATAGTCGTCGCATAAAATCTAGTCGATGGGATGCACATCAGCGACCACTATTAGCGACCGAACCATCGGCGACCGATATGAGCGACCGAATTGATAAATTCGGTCGCTAAGCTGAGTCAACATGGTCCAGGGCCAAAGCTGACATGGTCCACGTGTCAGCGACTGCTATCAGCGACCGCATTCGGTCGCTGATACCCTCAAATATTTAGCCGTCGCTACTAACTATCAGCGACCTCATGCAGTCGCTGATATGAAACAAAATGCAAACCAGATTTTTTCTGTTTTGCAGAATTCCCAAAAACCTATACCTGTTTTGTACCTGCTTTATCCCAACACACATACACAACAAGATAAACATCATACATAACAATATAAACATACATCGTCCACTAACACATACACCAAACTAGTATATAAACCTTTAAAAACCAATATGATTTGAATAAATATAATAACATTTCAAAACTTGTTTAAGTAACATACAGACATCCAAAGAATGAATATACAAGTACAAGTTTATATTATAACTACAAAACTGATCTAAAACATGTAGGTCAAGCATCATCGCCTCCTTGATCACCCTGTAATTAACAAAATAATAAAACAAGTTACAAATATATACTAACTATGTTAATATTGGTATATTACGACAATATATATAAAAAATTGATTTTATACCTCGTCGCCATCCCCATGTTGTGATGCTGCTGCTGCCGCTACTACATCAGCTAACTCCTCGGCACTTATAGCCCCCAGATGCCCGCCCAATATCTTCAGAAGATCTCGATCTCAACATATAGCTCTCACACAGTCAGCCGGAGTATGAACAGCTGGATGGCAGGATGACTGTGAAGACTGGGTGGAAGAGAAGCCTGAGCCACTGAAGGATGGTCGTCGTCGTTGTCCTTGACCTTTAATGTAGTTCTTCTTCATAACAAACGCCCTCTCCCACAGCTCTTGATCAATAGGCGGACGTGGAGTGCCTTCAGGATTGCGCTCATTCAATAAACGCTTATAAGTATCATGTCATCATGTTAACAATTAAATAGTTAAAAATAAATTATGTATGCATTAATAAACAAGATCAAGTTGTTAAAACTTATTACTGCTATCTAGATAGCATCAGGCAGATCATCACGGGTGGCCACGTACACATTCAGCCAATGGATAGGTGTACCTTGAGACTCAGACTCTTATACAAAAAATAGCACAATATTACTAAGTAAAAATGTGATATATTTTCTAGAATTCATGATTGTAAACATATTAAAACTTGTAAAACGCATTCTGGCAAAGCGTTGATATGTCATTAACTATGAAATATCGTCGCCCTTGTATGTCCCTTTAGCCTTTTCGCCATCGGGAACACCCGAGGATTTGTTGGTGGAGACAGACTTTCGTCTTTTCACCCAGCTCTTAGCTCTCCATTGGGCATACATCTCTGAAAGTAGTATGCACACAAGCCAATCATGTTTGATGATAAAGCATACACTTTGTAACAATCTTATTCATTTATTAATAAAAAGTATTAATTAATTAAAGGTTTTTAATTATCTACATGATGCTGCTTTATAATATGTGATAAACTCGTAGTTTTAAGCAATGCTTTTAGAATAAGACTAAAAGACAATTTGCACCCCAAACTTTACACCTATATTGACTTTTGCACCCCAAACCAAAAAAGGTGTCTAAGTACACCCCAAACTTTAATTAAACGTAACAAAAAACAATTAACCGGTCAAAAATGACCGGCTAAAGCACACGTATGGATCTAAAGGGTGTTTAAGTCTTTTCATTTATCTTCTCCAACATTTTGCCTTCTTATCTTCTCCAACATCCTCACGCTCTGCATCTCTGCCCTCCTCAAATCCTTTTTCTATCTCTTCTTTACTTCCTCCATCAATAACAACAACATTATGTGTTTTCTCTCTCCTTCATTTGGCTACCCAGATCCAATTACAAAACCATTAAAAACTGATGACAACTGAGCTCAAACAACCACCTCCGACCACCGCCCACAATTAACCACCAACACCTCCCCATCGCCGCCGCCACCATTATCCACCCCAAAAGGCTAACACTAATCCCACTCATCTTCCTCATCTACTTCGAACAGCTTGAAAATTTTGAATTTAAGAATTTACTAATTCCCAAGTGTTTCCTTCCCCCAAGGGCTTCAAGGCTCAGTTTTCTGATCCGAGTGAATGCGATTTTGTCAACCGGCTTTAGTTGTAAGGTACGTACATATCATCTCTAGTGTGACGCCCCCAAAATAGGTATACATCACCCATTCTGAGTTGTCAATACATGGTACAGAAACAACTACAACTTTATTATTGCAACAGTAAAACTGTGAGTTTGAATACAAATATTATCTTCTAGACAATATATATACACAAATAAATTCTCATCACATTTATTGATACATTATTTTACAAAAATGGTGAAGACTACTAAACAACTCTCTCTAGAACCTTCATTCCATACCCGACTGCACTCGATATATTCTCGCATCTTGAGAAGAAAAATGGAACAAAAGGAAAAGGGTGAGCTCAACTAGCCCAAGAAGAATATTATGACTAAGATAATATACAACAAATTATCGTTAGTCTTCAACAGGAAAAATCTAATAGAATACAATAGAAAACAAGTTTTAAATCAATATTCGCATTGGAAATAATAATTCATTAGAAGAGTTAAGTAGAGAATACAAACTATTATCTTCTATGCATGAATTTAAAAGTTCATCGCTCATCTTTTATCCCCGTAACATCAATCAATATATATCCGAATCAAATATTCATCTTTGCACTATGTGCCAAAGATATTCATCGATTGGTCATGTTTATCTAAACACTGCTCATCTTTGCATTACAGGCCAAAGATATTTATCGAAATCATTCATCTTTGCACTACTGGTGCCAAAGATATTCGATAATATCATCATTTAAGATCGAGGATGATGAAAATATTTTAAAAAACGAATCCAATTGAAACAAAATGACAAGGATTAAGGATTAAGAATTCAGACTTTGTTTTATCCATGTCCAACAATACCTCAAAAATAATCATAGTGGTGTAAAATTCAAGAATGATCAAAACATGGATACAATCAAAGCTAGTATCCGTAATAGATATTTTGGATGAAAAGGAAAATTTTCATTTTTCGATGAATAGTGCCAGATTCGTGAATAAGATCAGATATCGTGAATAGGTGTGATATCGTGAATAAGTAACCCGACACCAAAAGTTCCAAATTTGATAAAACTTCAGATCAATATTTCAAAGATAATGATATTGAAGAAATAATATCATTACGAAAAAAAATAATATCCCTTACCTCGAAAGATCAAGATTTCTAAATTTAAAACAGGATATAGGCTATGACTTGAACTTGCACCATATAGCAATACTCAAAATATACTCAAAATACTCACAAGAATACGCTCGATAATATAAAAGAGAAAACTTCGAGCCCGTGTAATTTTCAATTCTAACCCAAGCACCTATTTATAGGAAAATGCTTAGAAACACCAAAGCGTAAAATTTAATATAATATTAATATATAAATTAAATTTTCCTACGCCTAACCTTCCAAGAACTGAATTCAGCTCATTCAACACACACATATATAACACACCATAATGAAAAAAATGTTTTTGTTATTTAAAATATTTTAAACTTCCAAAAATCAATTATTTCTGAGCTTCGTAACTTCAATAATTCACAATAAATAGCCCTTTTTCAGAAAATTCAAAACTCGTGACTTTTTATAGGAAATTGAATTCTCTACAACTTTTCTGTAAGAAAGGTTTTCCAAATTCCAAACAAAATTGACCAAATCCACAAAGCAGACGATTTCTGTGCTATAATCAAATTTTCACCAAGAAATGGGGTCCACCGACACATAAAACATGCTTTAAATATTTTTGGTAACAAAAATAATCCTCCACATATACTCATATATCCCACATTCATCGTAAAAATATCATCATTATTATATTATTAAAATATAATAATATATTTAAATGAATTATTTTATCAAAAAGATAAAATTTCAATTTTCAACAATTGTCACATTAAAATTTTCTCCATCTATATCCACCTAAAATCAATATTTTCTCATCATATGAATCAATAATTAATTATTCACAAATAATATTATAGAATCACAATATGACAACCGTGCGGTTCAGGAAAGAGGGGATTTTCAATAAGAATTTCTTCACTTCATGGCCATAATTAGGTGACCAAACCTCTCCTTGAGCGTAACTTTCTAGACATTGCCAATAATGTTATCTAATAATATTATTCAGATAATATGAATTATTGCTTCGATAATGAAAAAATTGTGTAATGACAATTATCAAAAACAAAGAATATAAAATATCAACGCAAAGAATTATTAAATCAATAAAATCTTGAGCAAGAATTATCGTAACCATTATCGAAAGAAAGGTCTTCACGTAAGAATCAATAATTGGTGCAATATCGTGTGCTTCTTGTGTTTTAAATCACGAGTATTTTTAATAAAAGATAATCTCAGAATAACTACTGTTGTTATTTTTAAACAACTTATATTTGTCGTTTTCTTCATCCAAAGGCTTTCCGTTATGGGGCCCACAAAAGATCTCAAGGCCAGTAGTACTTAATATTCCCGACAAAGAAGAATATTCCACCACCAAACGAATATTCCCCGACAACAATGAATATTTTATAACCACTTGCTTATTTTGAAATATTTGCGTATTTTACCCAAAACTATCCACATTAATCAAATCAACCCTTACTATTTCAAAATAATAAATAGAGAAAATTAAATTTCATTAATAATAAGTTGGGGTCTTACAACCTTCCCTCCTTATGAAATTTCGTCCTCGAAATTGACGTACGTACCTAGTGTTTCGAAAAGGTGAGGATACCTCGCTTTCATTTCCGTTTCTAATTTCCAGGTCATTTCCTCTATAGCATGATTCCTCCACAAAACTTTAACTTGTGGTATGACCTTTCATGCGTAGGGACATGCTCCTTCCTATCCAAGATCTTGACAGTACCTCCTCACACGTTAAGTCTTTGGCTATCTCGTCCGGTTCTAACTCTATAATGTGGTTCGGGTCTTTCACATATTTACTGAAGTACGAGATATGTGAAACACATTATGAACACGAGACATACTGGAGGTAACGCGAGTCTATAGGCTACATTTCCTACTCGGTCAAGAATTTGAAATGGACCAATAAATCGTGGATTGAGCTTTCTCTCTTCCCAAATCTTGTAACTCCCTTCCATGGAGCAACTCGCAACAATACATGATCCCCTACACTAAATTCCACGTCCTTTCGATGAAGATCCGCATAACTCTTTTTGTCGATCTTGTGCCGCTTTGTATACGTTGTCGAATCATTTGGATCTTTTCAGTAGTTATACGCATCAACTCGGGTCCCAACAAAGGTGTTGCTTCACCCACCTCGTCCCCAACATATTTGGAGAGCGACACTTTCGTCCATATAATGCTTCAAATGGAGCTACACCTATACTTGCTCGATAAGCTGTTGTTGTAGGAGAATTCCACCAATGGTAAATACTTATCCCAACCGCCCTTGAAGTCTAGGACATGAGTCTTAATAAATCTTCAAGAGTTTGAATAGTCCTTTCGATTGTCCGTCCGTTTGAGGATAGTATATGCGAATCGAATCGTAAATGCGCGTGCCCATAGCTTTTGCAAGCTAACCCAAAATCTTGAAGTGAATCTTGGGTCACGATTGAAACTATGGATCTGGGCATGCCATGCAACCTCACAATCTCATTCACACGCATACTAGCAAGACGTTCAAGTGAATAAGTCTCCGTGTCGGCAAGAAATGAGCGAGACTTGGTTAATCTATCAACAATAACCCAAATAGCATTGATGCCCCGAGAAACCGTAGGAAGACCCGTAACAAAATCCATGGTAATGTGTTCCCACTTCCATTTAGAATCTCAAGTGGTTGCAACGGACCCTTAGGTACCGGATGCTCGCTTTACACGTTGACAAGTTAAACACATTGAGATAAACATTGCAATCTCTCTCTTTATATTGTTCCACCAAAATGTATGTCAAGATCACGATACATTTTAGTACTTCCGAGGATGGATTGCAAATGGTGTATTGTGTGCCTCCATCATAATCTTGTACTTCAAATCGAGTCGTTAGGAACACAAAGTCCGGAGTGGACTCAAGTATTCTTTCTTCATCAATTCTCGATTTGAATAGCTCCTTCTTGTACTTTCTTCTTCATACGATCGACGGGTCGGTGGCTTGAGCAACCTTAACTTTTTCTATTAAAGTTGGCTCTGTCGCGTATACTTGACATCATCGCTTTTCGTTCTCGCATATGATCTTCTACTCAACGCGTCAACTACCACGCTCGCTTTTCCAGGATGGTATTGAATAGTGTGGTCGTAGTCTTTCAATAGCTCGAGCCAACGTCATTGCCGCCGCGATGTTGAGTTCTTTTTGAGTGAAGAAATATTTAAGGCTTTTACGGTGGAATATATCTCCACTTTCTCCCCATATAGATAGTGCCTCCATATCTTTTAGCTAAAACGATCGGGCCGCTAACTCTAGATCATGAGTAGGATAATTCCTCTCATACTCTTTAAGTTGTCATGAGGCATAGTCGTGACTTTTCCACGTTGCATGAGAACACATCCTAACCCTTTGCACGAAGCATCATCAGAGATAACAAATCCATCCGAACCAGATGGTATTGTTAGAATAGTGCCGAAATAAGTCTCCTCTTAAGCTCTTGGAAACTCTTTCGCATTCTTCGCTCCAAACAAATTTTGTATCCTTCCGAAAGTTATTTGGGTTAATGGAGTAGCGATTCAAGAAAACCCTTCCACGAATCTCCGATAATAACCAAATTTAAGCCCAAAAAACTACGACTTGACCACCGAATTTTGGTTGCTCCCAACTTTGTATTGCTTCAATCTTCACGGATCAACAGATACTCCATGTTTCGACACCACGCACTCCAAGGAATGCTACTTCCTCAAGCCAAAACTCGCATTTCTTCAATTTGGCATATAGTTTGTTTTCACGAAGCCTTTGGAGTACCAGCTTCAAATGGTGCTCATGATCTTCACGACTTTTGGAATATATGAGGATGTCATCAATAAAAACAACAACGAATTGCTTTATTATATGATTACGTGAATCTTTTTCAGAAGGAACCTGCTACGTTTTTTAAAAAAAAAAAAAAATTCCAGAACCTGCCACCTTTTTTTGAAAAGGTTTTGTACAAGGTTGTGCAGATTGTTTATATATATATAATATTAACGTAATAATTTTATAATTAAAATAAAAGTTTATTTAAATATTAAAATAAAAGGTTTATTTTAATATTAAAATAAAAAGGTTTATTTTAATTTTAAAATTTAATTTTATGCTAACTAATTAGAGTTGAAATTGGATTCCATGATAACTAATTGGAGTTGAAATTGGATTCCATATTTCCTTAAATAAAGGAGTTTATTTAGATATGAAATAAGATTTTATATTATTCAAAATAAAAGAGTTTATTTATGAATAGGAAAGAGAATCCTAATTTCCTTAAATAAAAAAGTTTATTTATATATGGAATAAGATTTTATATTATTCAAAATAAAAGAGTTTATTTGTGAATAGAAAAAGAATTCGTGTTTCCATTAATAAGGAGTTTTTTATACTTGGAATTGGATTCCATAATTAATTAAAATAAAGGAGTTTATTTTGATTAAAGATTTTGATTAAAATAAAATAGTTTATTTTATTCAAAATTAGATAAATTAAAATAAAAAGAGGTTTATTTTGATTTAAATTTGGATTAGAATAAAAGAGTTTATTTTGATTCAAAATTAAATTTTATACTAACTAATTTTGTGACGCCCCAAAATAGGTATACATCACCTATTCGAGTTGTCAATACGTAGTATGTAAACAACTACAACTTTATTATTACAATCAGAAAGCTGTGAGTTTGAATACAAATATTATCTTACAGACAATATCTATACTCAAATAAATCCTCATCACATTTATTGATACATTATTTTACAAAATGGTGAGGACTACTAAACAATTCTTTCTAAAACCTTCATTCCATACCCCGACTCGCACTCGCTATATTCTCGCCTCACGAGAAGAAAAATGGAACAAAAAAGAAAAGGATGAGCTCAACTAGCCCGAAGAAAGAATATTATGACTAAGATAATATACAACAAATTACCGTTAGTCTTCAACAGAAAAAATCTAATAGAATACAATAGACAACAAATTTTAAATCAATATTCAGTAATGAAATAATAATTCATTAGAAGAGTTAAGTAGAGAATGCAAACTACTATCTTCTATGTATGAATTTAAAAGTTCATCTTCTATCTTTTATCCTCGTAACATCAATCAATATACATCCGAATCAAATATTCATCTTTACACTACAGCCAAAGATATTCATCATTAGTCATGTTCATCTAAACACTGTTCATCTTTGCACTACTACCAAAGATATTCTTTGAAATCATTCATCTTTGCACTACATGTGCCAAAGATATTCAATAATATCATCATTTAAGATCGAGGATGATAAAAATATTTTTAAAGAAACGAATCGATTGAAACAAAATGACAAGGATTAATGATTAAGGATTCGTACTTTTGTTTTATCCATGTTCAAAAAATACCTCAAAAATAATCATAGTGGTGTAAAATTCAAGAATGATCAAAACATGGATACAATCAAAGCTAGTATCCCAGAATAGATATTTTGGACAAAAAGAAGAAATTTTATTTTTTGATTGAATAGTGTCAGATACGTGAATAGTCTTGTGATACGTGAATAGTAACTCAGACACCAAAAGGTAGAAATTTCCCAAAAACATCTTCACGCTTCATGAATAGTACTCGTGAATAGTAATCGTGAATAATAACTCATGAATAAGAACTCATGAATAGTAACCCAGACATGGAAAAGTTCCAAATTTGATAAAAGTTTCAACCAATATTTCAAAGATAATGATATTGAAGAAATAATATCATTTGAGAAGAAAATAACATCCCTTACCTCGAAAGATTAAGACTTCTAATTTGGAATCTGGGATATAGTCTTTGAAGGAACTCAGCACTTAGATCTAACAATACTCAAAGTATACTCAAAATACTCACAAGAATACATTTCGATAATATAGAGAGAAAACTTCGGATTTCGGTGTGATTTTCAATTCTAACCTAAGCACCCTATTTATAGAAATCGCTTAGAACACCAAAGTAGAAAATTTAATAAATTAATAATATAATTATATAAATTTCCTACGCATGCCTAGAATCTGATTTCAGCCATCAAACACATGCCACATTCTAGAAAAAGTAAGAAAAACGTTTTTCTAATTTTAAATATTTTAAACTTCTAAAAATCAATTATTTTGAGTTTCTAACTTCAATAATTCATAATAAATAGGCCTTTCATCAGAAAAATTTGAATCTTGCGAGTTTTATAGGAAATTCAATTCTCTACAACTTTCTGAAGAAAGTTTTCCAAATTCCAAATAAAATTGACCAAATCCACAAACCAAGCGATTTTATTGTGCTATAATCAAATTTCGGTCAATAAATGGGGTCCACCGACATGTGTAACATGTTTTAAAACATTTATTACAACAAAAATACTCTTCCTCCTCGTATACTCATATATCCCACATTCGATTTGTAAAAATATCACCATTATTATATTATTAAAATATAATAATATATTTAAATGAATTATTTTATCGAGAAAAAGATAAAATTTCAATTTTCAACAATTGTCACATTAAAAATTTTCTCCATCTATAAACACATAAAATCAATATTTTCTCATCATATGAATCAATAATTAATTATTCACAAATAATATTACTGTAATCACAATATCGACAACCAGCGCGGTTAAAGAAAGAGGGGCTTTCAATAAGAATTTCTCCTCATCGCACGCAATTAGGTGACCAAACCTCTCCTTAGATGTAACTTTCTAGACATTGCCAATAATGTTATCTAATAATATTATTCAGATAATATGAATTATTGCTTCGATAATGAAAAATACCGTGTAATGACAATTATTGAAACAAAAGAATATAAAATATCAACGCAGCAATTATTAAATCAATAAAATCTTGAGCGTAATGAATTATCGTGAACCATTATTGAGTAGTGCCTTTTCACGTAAGAATCAATAATTGGTGCAATACTGGCAGTGTGCTATCTTGTGTTTTAACCATTTAGTATTTTAACGATAATATTAATCGTAAATAACTGTTTGTTATTTTTAAACAACTTATATTTGTCGTTTTCTTCATCCAATCACTTTCAAGTTATGGGGCCCACACATGGTCGCTACCAAGTAGTACCTAATATTCTCGAAGCGCATTGAATATTCCACGACCAAACGAATATTCCCCGACAACAATGAATATTTTATAATCACTTGCTTATTTTGAAGTATTTGCGTATTTTACCCTTAACTATCCACATTAATCAAATCAACCCTTACTATTTCAAAATAATAAATAGAGAAAATTAAATTTCATTAATAATAAGTTGGGGTCTTACAAATTTTGCCCATTAAATGATATCAATGTAAAACCCCAACTTTTTGAATAAAGATGAATTTTCTATAAATATTATTTTGAATATTATGGAGTGAAATTGATATAATAGTTGTGGGTAATATTTATAAATTTTGCAAAAGTACGCAAGTTGTTATATAATATTCGATTGGTCTCTGGGAATATTCGCTTTAACAGGAATATTAGTACAACGACACAATCATTGGTGGACCCTATAACGGAATTATCATTTGATCGAGAAAACGATAAAAATACTTTTTATGGAAATAACGGCGGAAGTTTTTACCGTTAATCTGTTCAAACACCCGGTGTTAAAGAAATCTGAATATCGCGATGGTTGCATAGTAGCAATACCAGATTAATTATTGATGCTTAAGTGATAAGTCACTCGCTTTTGTTGGTATTATTAATATAATAATACGTAAAATTTGTAATAATACGTAAAATCTTTTTTATATAAAATGTAATACTTTTATAAAGTTATTCTATAAATAGAATATATTATATTCTATTATGCGTAGTGCATAGTAGTGTCTGCATAGTGTTTGCATAGTAAAATCTTTTATAAAGTTATTCGTTTTATTAGATTATAAATAGAATATATTATATTTTATTTTGCTTTAAATATGAATTCGTCATATTAAAGTAAATCAATCTCGACTGTTTATGAGTTAGTTATTATGCATTCCATTTTTCTATAAATAAGCTCATTCATTCATTATTTTCTTTAATTCACTTTCAAACTCTACAGAGATAAACTATATAGAGAGAAAGAAGAAAGTATTTCGCTACTACTTCACTACTTATATATCCAAGACTTTTCTTCTTAAGGTAGGGAATATTATTTGTTGTACTCGTAAGGAGTGTTATTCTTTCTTATTCATGAAGAAAACTGTTGTTATTCAATTCTTATTATTCTCGTTGAATAACTTGTATACATGATCTACCCTATACTTGGTGACATTCTTCTATTATTACATTTGGAACATCACATGTCTGTGTTTTACACCCGGCCTCGGTTTCGCTTCTTTATTATTATTCCGTTGGAACATCCTGTCATGTGTTTTACACCTAGGACCGGTTAAAATCTTTATTATTATTCCGTTGGAACATCACGTCGCGTGTGTTTTACAGGACTGGTTTTAAATCTTATTATTATTACGTTGGAATCATCTCGTGCGTGTGTTTTACACCGCACTTGGTTCCGCTTTCTTTATTATTCTGTTGGAACATCCCGCTTTGCAAATTTTGCCTAACTTCGGTTCCGTTATTATTATTCGTTGGAATAACCTCGTCTATTCAAGTACCGCATGCATGGTGATTTCTTTTGTTATTCCATTCTTTATTATACTCGGTTGGTTAAAGTTTTGACTTTATACTCCATGAAATTAGTAGAATATCCTCGATATTTGCACTTCATCCAAAGATCTTTTCATGGAAATATTCTTCCGATCATTCTTGAATTTTACTCTACAAAACAAAGATCATGTTGACAATTTGGAAGTTAATAATTCCCCGGATAAAATAATTCTTGAACTTGTTTTATTGAATTCTTATATCATTGTCATCATCAACATGTTTATGTTTTGTTGAAAGTCATCTCGTATTTTGTAGTGCATAGATGGACTTGGTATGATTATGACTGAGGAATATTCGTTGTAATCATAATCGTAATGTTACAAATGATGTGGTAAAAGTTCTCATTGTTCGCGTAGTGCATTGATGGACAGGTTGTTGGCATGATCATGACCATTAATGAATACACAAATATTCTTGGCCCGTAGTGCATGGATAATTGTGGTCATTGATACTAAAGAATATCCTTAAATAGTAGTGCGAGGGTGATTCGATGATGTGGAATATTTATTAATTTGAGTCTCGGCGATATGATGATGAAAAACCTTTTAAATCATAAAAGATAGTAGATTTTATTTTCTATTTGACTCTTTTAATGGATTGCTTGTTCATTGCAGCAGTTAAACTTGATGTCTATTATATTTTATCGGTTTAACATTGTTGGAGACTAATGATAATTTATTCGCATTATCTTAGTCATAATATTTCTTCTTCGGGCTAGTTGAGCTCACCCTTTCTTTCACCGTTCTCTTCAGAAATGAGAATATAATTTGGGGACGAGCTGGGGAGCGGAGTGATGGTCCGAGAGGATAAGATTAGTGGTCCTCACTATTACGTGAAATAGTGTAATAATAATTGTAATGAGGACTCCTTTTGAGTTTGTATAATCTCTAGTAGATAATATTTGTATTCAAACTCACAGTTTATGTATGTCGTATTGTACACGACAGTTGTATTAGTAAGTTGTATTTGAATTCTGTACCATGTATCTGACGACCCAAGATGGGTGATGTACACTTAATTTTGGGGGCGTCACAATCAATATATATATTGAATGTTTATTATTCATGAGATGAATGTTATTTATTGATGCATATGGTGATGTGTATTATAATAAATAGGATTGATTATGGACTAGTTGTAAGACCCCAACTTTTTATAAATGAAATTGAATAGCATATGGTGATGTGTATGATATTTTATATTATTGTTGTTTTAATAATTGTCACTACACAATATTTCTCATTATCTGATCAATGATTCATATTATTTTAATAATATTACTTGATAACATTATTGGCAATGTCTAGAAAGTTCTGTCTAAGGAGAGGTTTAGTCACCTAATCAGGCGCAAGAAGAGAAAAATTCTTATTGAAACCCCCTTTCCGGGAACTACTGGTTGCCAAAGATATTATGATTCTGTAATATTATTTATGAATAATTAATTATTGATTTATATGATAAGGAAAATATTTATTTTATGTGGATATAGATGGAGAAAATTTTAAAGTGACAATTGTTGAAAAATTGATATTTTATTTTTTGATAAAATAATTTATTTAAATATATTATTATATTTTAATAATATAATAATGGTGATATTTTACAATGAATGTGGGATATATGAATAAATGAGGAGAAAGAGTATTTTTGTTACAAAAATTGTTTAAAACATGTTAAACATGTTTGTGGGCCCGTTTCTTGACTGAAATTTGATTATAGCCTGTAAAATCACCCGTTTATGGATTTTAGTCAATTTCTATTTGGAATTTGGAAAAACTTTCTTCTGCAAAGTTGTAGATAATGGAATTTCCTATAGAAAGACATAAGGTTTGAATTTTTCTGAAAAAAGGGCTATTTATTATGAATTATTGAAGTTCCGGATTAATTAATTATTATTATTTGGAGTTTTAAATAAATTAATTGAGAAAAACGTTTTTGTGGTTGTTATTGAGGTGTGGCTGTTTTCTAGACTATATTGGTATGCGTAGGAAATTTGAGAAAAATAAATTATTATTTTATTAAATTTTCTGCTTTGGTGTTCTAAGCAATTTCCTATAAATAGGGTGTTTAAGTTAGAATTGAAAATCACACTAGAATCTGAAGTTTTCTCTCTCTATAATATCGAGCGTATTTTTGTGAGTATTTTGATACTTTGAGTGTTGCTATACGGTGCAAGTTTTTTTCAGCGTTATATCCGAAATTCAGTTAGAAGTACTATTCTTTTCGAGGTAAGGGATGTTATTTTTTTCTTAAATGATATTATTTTCTTCAATATCATTATGCCGAAATATTGGTTTGAACTTTTTATCAAATTTGGAACTTTTTTTATCTGGGGTTACTTATTCACGATATCAAGACTATTCACGAATACGGCCTTATTCACGAATACGACACTATTCATTAAAAATGAAATTTTCTTCTTTTTATCCAAGATGTCTATTATGGTTACTATCTTTGATTGTATCCATGTTTTGATCTTTATTTTTGAATTTCGCTTCAAAATTTGTTATTACGGAGTATTATTGAACTTGGATAAAACCGTAATACTGAATCCCTAATATTTGTTCTTTTGCTTCACTTGGATTCGTTTTCTTTAAAATATTTTTCATCATCCTCGGTCCTAAATGATGATATTCTTTGAATATCTTTGGCTCGTAGTGTAAAGATGAATGATTTCGATGAATATTTTTGCCCAGTAGTGCAAAGATGAAGCAGTGTTTAGATGAACATGACTAATCGATGAATATCTTTGGCTACTGATTGCAAAGATGAATATTTGATTCGAGATATATGTTGATTGATGTTACAGGATAAAATATTGACGATGGACTTTTAAATTCATATATGTAAGATAGTAGATTTTATTCTCTATTTAACTCTTCTAATGAATTATTATTTTATTTGCGAATATTGATTTAAAACTTGTTGTCTATTGTATTCTATTAGATTTTTCCTCGTTGAGGACTAACGATAATTTGTTCTATATTATCTTAGTCATTATGTTCTTCTTGGGCTAGTTGAGCTCACCCTGCTCCTTTTTGTTCCATTTTTCTTCTCTAAAGGCGAGAATGTAGTAAGTACTTTAGTAAAGGTGTGGAATGATGGTTCTAGAAGTTGTTTTAGTAGTCCTCACTATTTTGTAAAATAGTGAATCAATAATTGTAATGAGGACTTATTTGAGTGTGGATATTATCTCAGATGACAATATTTGTATTTAAACTCACGCTTTTATGTGTTGTCGTATTTTTGCCTGACAGTTGTATTAATAAATTTGTAGTTCTTTCTGTACCATGTATTTGGCGACTCAGAATGGGTGTTGTATACCTATTTTGGGGGCGTCACAGTTGGTATCAGAGCTTAGGGATATGGTCTCTGGCGGAGATCGGGGTATTGTACTAGGAGGGGAGAGACGAGTAAATCCTTCGCCAGTGTGTCATACCTAAGCTTATTTGTTGGTCAGTCGGAGCATATGGTTAATATGTGATATGTTAATTTGTATAATTAACATTTGTTTTATGGCAGTATTTAAGAATGACAGCTGAGAATATTAACAGTGGAATGAATGAGACCGTGGAGACACCTTTACTCACCAATGAGGAAAACGTGCAACAGGCCGGCAATGTTCCTCCTGTAAACAACACCCCTGAGCTGACGATGAACGACGTGATGTTTAAAAGCTTTTGCAGTTCATGCAAAACCAGACGAGGGAGACTCATGTATAAAATACGGGTGGAAATGATAGCAACGCGCTGCTTGTCACGGCCAAGCAGTTCAAAGAGTTGGGACCACCAGAATTTATTGGAAAGCCGAATCCGATCAAGGCAGAGACATGGGTTAAACAAATTACCAAGATATTCAATGTCTTGGGATGCACGGAGGAACAGAAGGTTCCATTCGCCACCTTTATGTTCCGTGGCGAGGCAGACTACTGGTGGGAGTTTGTGAAACGTACCCAGCCTGCCGAACTCAGCATGTCTTGGGAAACATTTAAGAAACTTTTCAACGACAAGTACTTTCCTGAAAGTATTCGCCATATGAAGGAGGTAGAGTTTATTTGACTGGAGCAGAATAACATGACGGTGTCCCAGTACGATGCGAATTTTGCAGAGTTGTCTAGGTTTGAACCTCATTTGGTGGAGAATGAGGAATGTATGACGCAAATGTTTTTGAGAGGTTTGAAACCCGGCATACGTCAATATCTCATTTCACATAAATTTTCTCTCTATTCAGATGTTGTCAACAGGGCTCAATTATTAGAGCGAGATAACGAGTACGTTCAATCGAGGGACCACAACCAGGATCATACCGGTGACAACACTCATCAGAACAACGATAACTAGCAAAAAAAAAAAAATACGGACAAGAGCGGCAACCACTCTGGTGGTAATCATGGCCATGAGAATAGAAGAAGCGAGTCGGGAGGAGATTTTAAAAAGAGGAGATTCAACAATGACAATACGAAGACGACAGCGCCAGCAGCAACTAGTTCCAAGGGAGGAGAATGACCACCGGTCATATGTTATAAGTGCAGAAAAGAAGGACATATCATCCCACACTGTCCACAATAGTTTAAGGTATGTTATAATTGTGGAAAGGAAGGATATCGCTCGAGATTGTAAGCGAAACCAAGTCCAGTGGAGATGGTGACTCGGAAGGCTGTTCCAGAAAAGTCAAAGTCAACGGTTCCTGAAAGAGCGTTTGTCGTGACTGGTCAAAATGCGAGGAACCAAAACGAGGTGATCACGGGTAAGCTAATCATAAATTCTTGTGAAGTTTATACCTTACTAGATACCGTTGCTACCCATTAATTTATCTCTCTTGCTTGTGCTCAACGTTTAAACTTGACACCTGAGAAATTGGACTTTGACTTATCTGTTGAAACTCCGTTAGGAGAAATTTTCATCACATCTATTGTTTATAAATCTTGTTTGATCCAAGTTGGCACCATCACTTTTATCGTTGAGACTCAGCTTAATAAATAAAATTGAATCATCCCTGCTCCACGGCCAAGGATATTCATGTAATCATCAATGGTTAGGACTATACCGAATAATCCTTGATCATAATCATACCAACAACTGTCCACCAATAAACTACAAGCCAATGAGGACTTTTACAACATCACTCGTCACATTACGGTCATGATTATACCGAATAATCCCTGATCATAATCGTACCAAGTCCATCTATGCACGTAAGCCAAAGATGACTTTCAACATAATATAAGCATGAGGATGATGACAATTCAATAAAATAAGTTCAAGAATAAATTTTAAAGATTTATAAATTAATTTATCACGAACTCAATAACGCCCAAATTGTCAACACGACATGATCTTCGCTTTGTGGAGTAAAATTCAACAATGCTCGTAAGAATGTTTCCATGAAAGATACTTAGATGAAGCGCAAATATCAAGGATATTCCACTAATTTCATGGAGTATAGAAGCAAAGCTTTAACCAACCGAGTATAATAGAATATATGAAAGCGCAAATGGATTTTCGCCGCCATGCGATAAGAATCCACGACATATCATTTTCACAATTTAATAAGGAATGAATACGAAGGATCATTCACCATGCATGTGGTAATCCACATGACAAAAGTTATTCAATAGAATAATAAAGAATGGAATAATGAAGGATTCACCGTGCGTGCGATAGGATCGCATTGCTGAGCATGGTTATTCCCAATGTAATAATAAATAATGGAACCGGTCCCACGTGAAACGCATTGTGCGGGATATTTAGACGAATAATAAATAATGGAACCAGTCCGCCGTAAACGCACGCACGGGATATTCCGGCGAATAATAAATAATGGAATTCAGTCCCACAGAACGCACGGAGATATTACGATAGAATAATAAAGAGAATGAATATTAGAAGAATTTCACCATGTATGCGGTGATTGCGATAAACAAAGTTATTCAAATGAGAATAATAAGAATGGAATAACAAAAGTTCTCTTCACGAATAAGAAAGAAAGAATACCCCTTACGAGTACAACAAATAATATTCCCTACCTTAAAAAACTGAACACTGAAGTAGTGAAGTAGCAGAATACTTTTCTTCTTTCTCTTTATAGTTTTTCTCTCTAGAGTTTCAGTGAATTCGTAAGAAATAATGAAAGAATAAGCTTTTATTTATAGAAGAATGGACTGAATAGTAACTAATTCATGAACGGTCCAGATTGATTTACTTTTAAACGGACGGTCCATATTGGTTTACTATTAAAACTTAAAGCAACGGTCCATACTGATTTACTATGAAAACTTTAAACCAAATGATCCATATTGATTTACTATTATAACTTTCACCAAATGGTCCATATTGATTCTTATTATATCTTCAACCAACGATTCGAAAAATTAGCACATCTCCTTATGGAATAATATTGTACCCAAAAATGATTTGGACCAAAAAGAAATATATCCTACGGGTGAATAGTAACTCGTTAATAGTAACTCATGAATAGTAACTCGTGAATAGTAACTTATGAATAGTACTCTGACACAAAAAGTGTCCCGAATACCCGATTGAACAACATAACCTCCAGACATCAATTATACTAACACAAATAAGTCCAACATAAAGGAACTATAAAATTCAACTTTAATCAACACGAACTTATTCATCATTAATATTATAATTCACAATATTTAACAACCAGGTCGTTCCCAGGAAAGAGGGGGCTTTCCGATAAGGATTTCTGTAAAATTCCAAATTTTACGAATAAAGATTTAATCTTCTCGAAATATTTTTTTTTAATATTATGGTGTGAATTTGAGATAATATTATAGTTGTGGGTAGTATTTATTAATTTTGCACCAACTCCTCTAATAGTAAATAATGTGATTCAATAGTACACACATGTGAACAAATAGTTATATAAGCATGTGAATTAGTAGCAATTAATTGCTCATTTTTCAATGGCTTCTATATTATGAGTCACAAGTTTCCAACAACTATATATATATACTACTTGTGTCCCGTGTTTCAGGCACGATATAGACGGTAGAATTTATACCAAACTTTAGACGGTTCAGATAATTTAATATTGTGAGCGAAAAATTCAAAATTAATTTAATATACACACACACACACACACACTGTAAGACCCCAACTTTTATAAATAAAGATGAATTTTCTATAAATATTATTTTTGAATATTATGGAATAAATTTGATATAATGTTATAGTTGTGGGTAATATTTATAAATTTTGCAAAGTAAGCAAGTTGTTATTGAAAGTAGTATGCACACAAGCCAATCATGTTTGATGATAAAGCATATACTTTGTAACAATCTTATTCATTTATTAATAAAAAGTATTAATTTATTAAAGGCTTTTAAATTATCTACATGATGCTGTTTTATAATATGTGATAAACCCATAGTTTTAAGCAATGCTTTTAGAATAATGATGATGATCATTCTAATGAGATCTAAATTCTTAGAAAGCTTAAAACTAAAATAGTTCCCAATCATTGGATTACTAAATTGGGGATTAGTGAATCCCGGATAGATTGGTACATACGTTAACTTGCTTTCATTGGATGAGGATGATTGATCTCGTGATCATTTGTGTGGAGACACTAAAAAGCAAGTATGTAAGTGCTTATTAGAGAATAAGTTCTTTGAGCATTGGCTCGCTAAGGAATACCTAATGGAGTTTTATTTGCTGTCAATAGGAATTTCTGTAGTGATAGTAAGACAAGTAATCCTTGGACTTGAGATCATCATAGTATCTTGTGTATGATGAGTTATACTTTGACTTATTCCTTAAGACCCTTAGGGTATATCAAAGGGTATGCTTGGGTATAATAAGTTAGTGCATGGAGATAATGTATGATCAATAAAGAATCTACCATTTCTAATAAAAGAAGAGAAATGTCCTATGTGATTCGATAAATGACAACCCGATGAGTCCTTGGCGAAGCGAGAATAAAATTAGAAAGGAGTTTCTAATTTGCATTATTTGGAGTTGTGCATTTAAGGATCGAAATACATATAATTAAATAAAATAAGACTTGTGGTAATTCCGTGTCTTATATTTAATTGGGACATTGTATGGTGGAAGGATTGAATTGTATGGTAACTATTTACTCAAAGGTTCTTTAATGATTAATGTTGAAATCTATATTATACGGAAAGTCGTTGATCGCTAGGGAGGCTTATCCCATTGTAGAATAAATATTATTTATTTAAATAAATTAATTGTTTAATTTATTTATTTAAATAAGATTGGAATTGTTCTAATTGATTTATTCACAACCTAGGTTTAATATGGAGAACCTAAAGGGTCACACCATAAAAGGAAGAATAATTATTTAAGAAGTTAATGGCATAATCGTAATAATATGTTAAGTATATTTAATTTAATCTATGGTGATAGAATAAATTAAATAGCTTAATATTTATTATTTAATATTTTAGAAATATTAAATATAAATTAATAAGAGAGTCTTATTAATATTATTACAATTATTATTATTTTAATTTCTAAAAGAGTTTAGAAATTAATTTAATATAAGTACTCTCATTTATTTCTAATTGGATTAGGAAGGAAAATTAGTTAAAGGAGTTTAATTAATTATCCCTAATAAGATTAGGGAGCTTAATTAATTAAAAGAATTTAATTAATTAAATAAAACCCAATTCCTTAATTGTTAAGGTGGGTTGCCCACATCTATAAATAAGAGGAGTCTTATTATGGGTGGGGGGGTTGTTGACTTTTTCAACGTACGTAATAATTTCAATTTGTTGGAGAGTACACCCTTTCTATAGAGATAGAAAAACTAGGGTTTAGCCAACCACCCTTTTCTTGAATCATTATTATTCCTTGGTGGATCACCTCTAGAGGCCAAACACATGGGTGGCTTGAAAGTAGTATGCACACAAGCCAATCATGTTTGATGATAAAGCATATACTTTGTAACAATCTTATTCATTTATTAATAAAAAGTATTAATTTATTAAAGGCTTTTAATTATCTACATGATGCTGTTTTATAATATGTGATAAACCCATAGTTTTAAGCAATGCTTTTAGAATAATGATGATGATCATTCTAATGAGATCTAAATTCTTAGAAAGCTTAAAACTAAAATAGTTCCCAATCGTTGGATTACTAAATTGGGGATTAGTGAATGGGATAGATTGGTACATACGTAACTTGCTCATTGGATGAGGATGATTGATCTCATGATCATTTGTGTGGAGACACTAAAGCAAGTATGTAGGTGCTTATTAGAGAATAAGTTCATTGAGCGTGGCTCGCTAAGGAATACCTAATGGAGTTTTATTTGCTGTCAATAGGAATTCTGTAGTGATAGTAGTCAAGTAATCCTTGGACTTGAGATCATCATAGTATCTTGTGTATGATGAGTTATACTTTGACTTATTCCTTAAGACCTTTAAGGTATATCAAAGGTATGCTTGGGTATAATAAGTTATACATGGAGATAATGTATGATCGATAAAGAATCTACCACTTCTAATAAAAGAAGAGAAATGTCTATGTGATTCGATAAATGACAACCCAAAGAGTCCTTGGCGAATGAGAATGAAATTAGAAAGGAGTTTCTAATTTGCATTATTTGAGTTGTGCATTTAAGAGTCGAAATACATATAATTAAATAAAATAAGACTTGTGAAGAATTCCATGTCTTATATTTAATTGGGACATTGTATGGTGGAAGGATTGAATTATACAGTAACTATTTACTCAAAGGTTCTTTAATGATTAATGTTAAAATCATATTATCCGGAAAGTCGTTGATCGCTAGGGAGGCTTTATCCTATTGTAGAATAAATATTATTTATTTAAATAAATTAATTGATTAATTTATTTATTTAAATAAGATTAGAATTGTTCTAATTTATTTATTCACAATAGGTTTAATATGGAGAAACCAAAGGGTCACACCATAAAAGGAAGAATAATTATTTAAGAAGTTAATGGCATAATCGTAATAATATGTTATGTATATTTAATTTAATCTATGGTGATAGAATAAATTAAATAGCTTAATATTTATTATTTAATATTTTAGAAATATTAAATATAAATTAATAAGAGGAGTCTTATTAATATTATTACAATTATTATTATTTTAATTTCTAAAAGAGTTTAGGAATTAATTTAATATAAGTACTCTCATTTATTCCTAATTGGATTAGGAAGGAAAATTAGTTAAAGGAGTTTAATTAATTATCCCTAATAAGATTAGGGAGCTTAATTAATTAAAAGAATTAATTAATTAAAACCCAATTCCTTAATTGTTAAGGTGGGTTGCCCACATCTATAAATAAGAGGAGTCTTATTATGGGTGGTATGGGTTGTTGACTTTGACAACTACGTAATAATTCCAATTTGTTGGAGAGTACGCCCTTTTTCTATAGAGATAGGAAAAACTAGGGTTTGAGCCAATACCCCTTCTTCTTGAATTTTCTTCTTCCTTGGTGGATCACCTCTAGAGGCCAAACATATGGGTGGCTAACGTTGATCAAAGGAAAGAACAAAACCCCGGTGGATTCAAGTTGAACGCGAAAGGATTTGGAGGTGAACTTGTACCTGAGGAAGCTCGATCTTCAAGGGTATGATTTTATTCTTTATCTTTTCGTTTAATTAATAATTGTGCATAAAGGGTGATCCGGGTATATGGTTTATAAATTTTTTAAACTCTGATTTTACACGTTTCCGCACTTTTTATGCAATTTGATTGCTTCATGAATATTACAAACCTAACATGGCTAACGTTGATCAAAGGAAGGAACCAAACCCGGTGGATTCAAGTTGAACGCGAAAAAGATTGGAGGTGAACTTGTACCTGAGGAAGCTCGATCTTCAAGGGTATGATTTTATTCTTTATCTTTTCGTTTAATTAATAATTATGCATAAAGGGTGATCCGGGTTTATGGTTTGTAAATAATTTTTAAACTCTGATTTTACACGCTTCCGCTTAATTTTTGCAATTTGATTGCGTTCAAGAATATTACAAACCTAACAGTGGCATCAGAGCCAAACCTTTATGCGAATTATTAATTGTTTTGATTTGATATGTATATTGATATGTGTTTAGAACAATTTAATTGGGCATGATTTTATTATATAAAATAAATAAATAAAAAAAAAAAAAAACCGTGATGATCAATTCGGATTTCTGTTGCTGTTTTTACTTTTCAATATGCTCATCTTGATTCACGGTTTAATTCTTTTTTTTTTTATGACATACTGATTCATTGTATCACGTGAATAACAAGTATAAGAAACAGGAATTCACGGAATGCTTTATAAAAAAAAAAAAAAAAACCGTTGCAAATTTATTTTTATTTTTTTGATGCAACGCACGGAATTCAAGGAAGCATGTTAACATTTTAAAGATTGGCTGTGCACGGTTTTAAAAAAAAAAAAAAAAAAAGGAACGGATATATATATATATATATATATATATATATATATATATATGGCTATATATATATATAATATATATTACGAATATATATATACATATATATATATTCTTAATTATTATATAATTAAAATAAAAGTTTATTTTAATTTTAAATTAAAAGGTTTATTTTAATATTAAAATATAAAGTTTTATTTTAATTTTAAATAATTTTATAATTAAAATAAAAGGTTTATTTTAATCTTAAAATAAAGGTTTATTTTAATATTAAAATAAAAGATTTATTTTAATTTTAAAATTAGAATTTCATGCTAACTAATTAGAGTTGGAATTGGATTTCAAGATAACTAATTAGAGTTGAAATTGGATTCTATTTTCCTTAAATAAAAGAGTTTATTTTGATATGAAATTAGATTTCATATTATTCAAAAATAAAAGTTTTATTTGTGAATAGGAAAAAGAATCGCTTTTTCCTTAAATAAAGGAGTTTATTTTGATATGAAATTAGATTTCATATTATTCAAAAATAAAAGGTTTATTTGTGAATAGGAAAAAGAATCAGTCTTTTCTTAAATAAAAGAGTTTATTTAAATATGAAATAAGATTTCATATTATTCAAAATAAAGGAGTTTATTTGTGAATAGGAAAGATAATCCGTGTTTCCTTTAATATTTTTTTTTTTTTATGGAATTGGATTCCATAATTAATTAAAATAAAAGAGTTTATTTTAATTAAAGATTTTTTTATATATATATATATATGGAATTGGTTTCCATAATTAATTAAAATAAAGGAGTTTATTTTGATTAAAATTTTGATTAAAATAAAATAGTTTATTTTATTCAAAATTGGATAAATTAAAATAAAATAGTTTTATTTTGATTTAAATTTGGATTAAAATAAAGGAGTTTATTTTGATTCAAAAATAGATTTTATACTAATTAAATTTGCCCATTAAATGATATCAATATATATATTAAATGTTTATTATTCATAAGATGAATGTTATTTATTGATGCATATGATGATGTGTATGATAATAAATGGGATTGATTATGGACTATTGACCAATATGATTGGATTTTATTTTAGTTGGATGCATGAATGTATGGGTTTTATTAAATGGGGTCTGCGTACCTCGTCTTCTCTAATTTTTTCTTAATGTAAATTCTATCTCCCTCCTATGTACTTCCCCTTGACTGCTGATCAAGGTTTCTATTTATTTTAAAATAGTTATGTAATAGGAATAGTTAGAATTAAATTTTGAAAAATTGGAGATTAAGGAGCAAGGAGCGCTTGAAGACCCGTTTGTAATGGAGCCCGGGTTTAAATGTAATAGTTATATTTAAATATTATTTCTTGCACCCCTAGGGTTTGACCTTTTGGTTCACTTGGTGGCTCTAGTGAACCAAACTAGAATAAAAGTCCATAATCAATCAGAGTAGAATATAGTATTCTATATGTGCATGCTTATACTATATATATTATATATTATGCAAACATGCTTCGCATGTTCATTAATATGATGCGTATTTTATATATATATGTGCATGCGCGCTAAACAAGATGAGACAAATTAATAGCAAACCCCTCAAATTTTTATATTAAGTCCTAAGCGTTCAAAGATATTTGGAATATCGAACGTCGCTTTCTAGCATGATAAAATTAATGAGTATTAAATATTTAATATGAGTTTGTTGTGTCACCACAAGGCAAGTATTAAGTATTTAAGATGTTAATTTATCACATTTGATGCTTATAAAGAAAATTGAACAATATTGTTTTGTTGTGTCACCACAAGGATGATATTTTTTCTTTTTGAATATATGGAGTGCTAGAGTCGGACTTAACTTGGATAATTTTGATTCGGATGTGCCACCACTTGATCAAAATAATCTAAGAGGCAAAAGAAAAGGAGTTGCATAGTTGATGTAATTGACAAAAAGTTGTCTACCTATTTATTTATATATAGTTTGTTTGTGTCACCACAAGGCTATATACATTTGAAATGGGATCCTTATTCTCACTAGCAAATCTTTAATTAGATTTTTGCCGAACTATATAAGTGAGGGTAATATAGTTTGAAGAAAATAGTGGGAGATACCAATTTAAAACAAGACCTAAATTATTTTGGTAATTAATAAAAGAATGTATGTTAAAATGTTGTTAATTACAAATTCATTTCTGAGAATTTTACAATGTCTAAAATTACTATCACTGCGAAACATATTAGATGCTAAATTAACGAGGCCAAGAATTATACGGATTGGTTAAGGAATTTGAGAATAGTTCTCATGCCGTGAAAAGCTATCTTATGTCCTTAATCGCCTATCCTACGCAATGGTTGCGAATAATGCCTCTCGAGGAAGACATTGCTACTTTTAGAAAGTGGCAAGATGATGCACACTTGGCTCAATGCATCATGCTCGCATCCCATGAGTAAGCGAGGCGTCGGGCATGAAACTATGGATGCTCTACTATATTCTCGCACATCAAGTAGTTGATGGTGAGAAAAGTAGACCGATAGATATCGGATATCTAAGGAGCTCTTCCGATCTAGAATGACAAGAAGGCACTACAAGATCTTGACACATGTCCTAATGATAATCAATTTGATTGATCAATTAGGATAACAGGTTTTATCATGGATGGAGAGTTGAGCCAAGATTTGATCTTGCACTCACTCCAGGACTCCTTTCACAATTGTTGTGAATTTTCATATGAACAAGCTAGATATCGACTTACCGATTTGCTTAACATATTGAAAAATGTTGAGAGTCACTTTCCAACCAAGAAAGATCAAGTCTTCTTGGTAGGGGCCAAAGGATCTTACGAAAAGAAGAATGATTCAAAGAAGGTAAATAGAAAAACCCGGCCGCTATTCTATTCGTAAGTTCATTTTTTACCTCCAAAAAATTGGCACGTAAATATCGGGCGCTTTAGTTATTTATGACCATTTCACTATCAATGATCAGATGCGGTCAGCCGATACTTCCACATCATTTAAAATTAGCGATCGCGATGCGGTCAGCCGATAATGGTCACGATCTATTCCAATTAACCCGCCCAGCCCATTCATTACTCAACGATTGAAGAAAAAAAGAGGGAGAAAAGAATAGGAGAAGGGGAGAAGAGAAGAGGGAAAAGGGGAAAGCGCCGCCACCCACCACCACACCACCACCACCACAATACCACCATCACCACCACCACCACAGCCACCGCCGCCACCCACCATCACCACCACCACAACCGCCACGACACCACACAGCAGTACACCGATTTACTACATCGTGAAGTATATTGTATGCAACATTTGTTATCACTTATATAATCAATGAATATATATATATATATAACCAAAAAATATTTATCCCGAACCCAAATTAGAATTTTAATAACTCATAATGTATAATGAATTTTGAGTGAGGTTTATTGTGTTTGATACTCTATGAGTAATCTAAACACTATTTTGAACTCAAATTCTCTTGTACATTATTTATGGTGATTTTTTGCCAAACCAAGAAACCGATGAAACCCCATGCCCTAAATTTTCAAAGTGGACTATTTTTGATATCAAACTTGTTAAATAAAATATGGCCTTTCGAGGGTTGATACCTTATTGTATAAAAAAGCCATTCCGCCCAAAGATGAACAAAAAGGACTTGTGATGAAAAAGTTATGACCAAAACAAAATTGAAAATTTTAAAATTAAAACAACTATAACTCGTGACATTCGCTGGCCGTGTCAAATAAAGGGGTGACATTCGCCGTGTTAGGCAAATTCATGTCGTGTTGAAACTCGTATACATGTTTACAACACCATCCCGCTTATGAATCGTGTTCGTTTTGAAAATTGATACGTGTTTAAAATGGTGTTTATGACACTTGTAAACCCGCTTATGACACCAACTCGCTATGAATCGTGTGTTCGTTCGGTCGTGTTATCTTCGCCGTGTTGAAAATTGTCGCCGCCTTGAACAAAGGGAAATGTTGAATAGAGTTTAATACTATTGATCTTATTTATAACACCTATTCAATGAGAAAATGTTGTAATTTGATGCAAATAATACTAGTACATGGCAATACATGGGTCAGTATAGGTTCCAACCATTGTTGTCCAATTGTGAATCAGATTGTGTACTAAAAATTTTGGAATCGCTACTCATTTATCATCTCATAAGATACGGAAGAAATGTAAAACATGATAATTACATATCTAAACATATAGAGAACTCAATTTAATGGACAAAGAAACATATTAGCTTAAGCTTAATGTTGAAATAATTATATCAAAGCTAGAAACTTTAAATATTAATGTTAGAGTTTGAAGACTCTAGTCTAGAGGCTTATTTAATAGTAAATATTGGTTATATGTAAATTTGAAAAGGAAATAGAGAATAAAAAACCTTACTTTTAACTATATATGTATAAAATCCAAGTGAAATTAAGCCCCAAACTGTGAAGTATAGATCAAGTCAACTCAAGCTAAGTATTCATGTTCCATTTGAGGAAGAGATATAAAAGAGAAAGTGGAGACAATCTTTAGAAGAAGATAAAAACCATAAAAAGCATTTTAAGGCGACAGACAAAATAGTAAAAACTCTTCACCGGAAAAGACTTTAATATGTTGTTCTACCTTTTATCCTGCTCGCCTCTAACTTAAAAATGTATCATTAATTGTTGTATCTTAAGATATGTAGGACATTGTGCTATATCGCGGTCACATCGAATACATAAAAGATAATCAGATTGAATTGTTCCTCGTGATCGTAAGATATACATCTACTATCGTAATAATCGATAACCATCGCTCCAACAAAGTTCTTCTTTGCTTTTATTTGCTATGTTCTAGTGCTTGCTTTTTTTTGTGCTTACTTTTGTTTAGTTTATCACATACTATATCTTATTTCATTATTTGAGGTTTGGGAATAAATTGGGATTATATTTTATTGAAATTGTCAAGTATGCATGCCTCGCGCATGTGGATAGTCCATATTATAGGGAGACTCTCTCAATTTTTTTCATATATAAGTCAAATGACCATATATAACTTGAACATTAGTATAACATAAAACATAACTAGGAATTAAGTTTATCCATAATTCAATCAAGAAGAAGGTTCAAAGAAGTTTTTCCATAATTCACAATGAGAAGATAAAGAAAATGACACACTATTAATATGTATGCTATAAGTATGGCTTAGCTTAGAATAGAAAGAAAATGAAAAGTACAAACACAAACACAAGCACCATAACTTCAACCACACTATTAATGAGTTGTTTCTAAAATATCCATACTTGTCTAAATCTTCATATATAAGTCAAATGGCCATATATGCATTCATGTATATGTGATGGCAATGAGTATATGTGATATTTTTTGTTGTGTTCAGATATGGACCTCTAATCATATATGTATCCTTGTTAAGTAACTTGATTAAGAAAAAAAAGAGTTGAGGGACCAATTAATAAACTAGCAAAAAATATATAAGAAAATGGCCATATAACTAGGAATTAAGTTTATCCATAATTCAATCAAGAAGAAGGTTCAAAGAAGTTTTTCCATAATTCACAGTCGAGAAGATAAAGAAAATGACACACTATTAATATGTATGCTATAAGTACGACTTAGCTTAGAATAGAAAGAAAATGAAAAGTACAAACACAAACACAAGCACCATAACTTCAATCACACTATTAATGAGTTGTTAGATAGTGAGGAGTACATACATTTCCTATAGATAACATGTAAAAATGGTTCCCCTGTTTAGCCAATTTTGCTTAAAAATCATTGAAAATAAGCTTTATAGAACAATGAACACTAAAATAGTGAATCACCATACCGGACCCCATACACAAGTTTCAATAGTCATAATAGGACATAAGAAAGCTACACAAACTAAAGGAACCAAGCCCAAGCCATTTTGAGCATGAGACTTGTTAAAATCACATTTTAAAGCCAAAATGGACTGTTTTGGACAATTCATAAGACTCGACCTTAAAGGACTATTATGAGTTAGATGATTATATAAAGTTTGGTGATGCTAAAAGTAACCTTAAGTAACTTAAATATACACGCCTAGACTATCCTAGTGGCCTAGACTATCCTATCCTATTGTCCTTTGTTTACATACAATTACATATCCCGATGTTCTCTATATCCCCATATGTTTATGTACCTTTCATTTATAACTTATACTAACATCCTAAATTTTTATTTATAGATGTCTTTCAACTCGCAAAGACGAAAAGCGCGGGTTGGGTCTTGGCCCTAATCATGTGTCAAGGGCTCCCGCTTAATCCGGATGATCGCATTCTTATACGTGATCCCCTCCTCCGTGATAAAGACGTAAGTTAAACATCGTGGTATATATATATATATATATATATATATATATATATATATATATATATAAGGGTTTTAATATAAATTATCAGATATTGTAGTGATTTTCAAGATAGTAAAATTGTGAAGTGCATTTCACAATTATAACTTTTATGTAATCGGCCCACGCGCAAGATTGATTACATGGGCGAGCACACCTCTCGCCCATAAGGATGCAATTTAATGAATTTCGTGTATATTTTTTATCACCGATAGATAATACATAGTTAATCAAATAATATTGCTTAGTAATATAACAGCTTTTTAATATTATTATTGTTATTTTATTTGCGTAAACGATATAGATGGGACGCATTTACGTGCATCGCTTATTCGCATACACTATTCGCGTAAGGCTACTGCATTTAACTAAAGATAATTTGAACAAGGAACGACAAAAAGCCTCGCACAATGCCGAGATTGACCATCCAGATGTGGTGAGAAAAGATATATACATGAGCATAGCCTGTGGGTGCGCGACAACCCATATGGGTGCGATGTGTGACCAAAGTGGAAAGTCGAGAGTCGGGTCAAGAGGGTAAGAAGATCGCCGCCTAATGCATCCTCGTGTGTATCGTATTTACGAGAAGGCAAAAGGCACGATCGGGCAAGAAGATATCACAAACCGCAACACATTGTCGCCTGTGGTACGTATGTTATGTTTACAAATCATCTTTTGTACCTAAAATATCACATGTTTACATAATAATATGAGGAAATGAACTATAGGAGTCTCGGCCTCAAGGTCAACCTATCAATTGGTTGGATGTGTATGTGTACACCGCGATGGTCTACCCAAGTCGCTCAGATAAGCGGTAATAAGTTCACTTTATCCTAATATGTTGTTTATAAATTGTAACGACCTTCTTTAGTATTTTTTTTATTTATTTTTAACTATTTAATTGTTCATCTTCCGACAGACACTTATAAGGGCTTAATGAACGAAAGCGCTTATCCTCAAGGCACACCGCCATCTGGCCGATTGATTGATCAAGAATTATGGGAGAGGGCGCCCATCGTGAAGAAAAAATTATGTCAAAGGCCAAGGACAAAGACGACGCTCACCATCATCAGGGCACAGCAAGCAACCGCCACCCACCACTACACAACCATCGTGTATTCCAAATTATCATACTCCTCGCCGATCGTGTGAGAGCGATCCGTCAGATCGTGATCTTCTTCAGATATCGGGCGGCATCTGCGCCTCTCGAGTCCCGATGAGTCAAGTGAGGAGGTAAGCAAGGCAGGCAGCAGCAGAGCAAAGAAAGACAACAACAGAGCAGTATATATATATCGCTTATTGTTTAGCTACATTGTCTTATATGTTTATAGTCTCGAAAGTCAATGTCTTACTTATATGTAATATATATGTTCTATTACTTTGATAATTACAGATCCTAATTTGATGATCCATGAAGAGCGCTTCTTTAGACTTATTTTTTTTTTAGATTTTAAAGCTCTTGTACTTTTTAGATTCATTCTTTCGACAATCAGTATTAGTTTATATGGATGTTTACGATATCGATTATATTGTGTTGGAGGAATGTTTTGTATCAGATTGGATGAATGTTTCATGGATGAATGTTTTGTATCAGATTGGATGGATGTTAATATGGATGCTTATATATATATATATATATATAATCGTTATGTTGGGATCAATAAAAAAGTGTACAAAGGTGTTATTTTGGGAAATCAATAAAATAGGCAAAATTTGAAAAAAGCATCAATGGATCGCTAATCGCGACGCGGTCATTAAAAATGTATCACGATCGTTGAATCTATGTAATCATCACGGTCGCTATTATTATCTGGGTCACGACACGCAGGACACGTCACGCATGATTTAATGACTCAAAGATAGTTATAATATAGATTTATGAGGGAGAGAAGTAGAAAGCTAAACAAATATAAGGCCGCTAATTGCGCCGCTTAATTATTCGGTCGTTATGGTGGTCGCCGATGTCCTTCCAATGAAATCAGATATATTAAGAACGATTCGCCTTCTAAGATAAAGGTGTATATCATTGAAAGAAAATTTGGTGGGAGAATAATAGATCTTGAAGAGTTCAAGAACCACAAAACATTATAAGTCAAATAAGAGGAACTGTAGATAGACCTATTATACCACAACCTGAATCAGTAAACGGAATAGTACCAAAGATACACTGGAGGTATGGATTCATCATAAATGATGATGATGAGGTACGCATCATAGAAGATGATGATCCAAAGTTACATACGATGAGGTAAGAGTTCTAGTGTGTACAAAAGGGTCAGTGGGAGCATCGTGACATTCCTAGTACTACATGTTGATATACTACGGATAAGGAATGACATACCAATGCTACAATCAGTAAAGATAAAGTTGTCTAAACATTCCTCCATGAATGATTGGAAGAGTATCTTAATTGGGGATATAAATCTATATAGATAGATTTAAGAGGATGCTCGACTTAACCCAAGGAACGTATATTCATTTGATGCTAAAGTCGTTTAGCATGGCAAACTCCAAGAGATGTCTCATGTCGATGAGCCATGGAGTGTATCTCTTAATAGTCCCCACGCAGACTCACGAAAAGAGAGGTCGCATGAGTGACAATCATGTATGCAATGAAATGTACGAGACCTGATGTTGATCAGTCATATTATGGAGAAGTTCACTATGAGTCAATGAAAACATCTTAAAATTCTTAACCCAAGACTAAGGATGTGATCATATTCATGGTGGGTCTTAATTAAAACTAGAGTGCTTAATGAGACTCAAGTTTTTAGACGGAGACCAAATGACGAGAAAAATCCACTTTAAGGTAAAGGGTTACCTTGAACATTGGTGCGATGAATGGAAAGGTTCCAAACAATGAAAGAGTTCTTTGGTTTAGTGATAAAGACAAAGTATATAGCTATAAATGAAGTCGCAAGTTGATTGTTTGGATTAAAGTTCATTCTGAACTAGGAATAGTTCCTAAGTCTCATCTTGGATCTAAACATGTGTTGTGGCACTTTCATTTGATTATTAGAATCATTGAAAGATGGGAAATCACTATAGAGATAGTGGACTCTCATGAACAACATTAAATATCCATTAACTAAAGCTTATCCAACAAACGGGATAATCGTCACTCACTTAGAAGAAGAGTATAAGATACCATGACGATTGGCTTTTAGTGCAAGTGGGAGATTGAAAGTAGTATGCATACAAGCCAATCATGTTTGATGATAAAGCATATACTTTGTAACAATCTTATTCATTTATTAATAAAAAGTATTAATTTATTAAAGGCTTTTAAATTATCTACATGATGTCTTTTTTTATAATATGTGATAAACCCATAGTTTTAAGCAATGCTTTTAGAATAATGATGATGATCATTCTAATGTGATCTAAATTCTTAGAAAGCTTAAAACTAAAATAGTTCCCAATCATTGGATTACTAAATTGGGGATTAGTGAATCCGGATAGATTGGTACATACGTTGCTTGCTTTCATTGGATGAGGATGATTGATCTCGTGATCATTTGTGTGGAGACATTAAAGTAAGTATGTAGGTGCTTATTAGAGAATAAGTTCATCGAGCGTGGCTCGCTAAGGAATACCTAATGGAGTTTTATTTGCTGTCAATAGAATTTCTGTAGTGATAGTAGTACAAGTAATCCTTGGACTTGAGATCATCATAGTATCTTGTGTATGATGAGTTATACTTTGACTTATTCCTTAAGACCCTTAGGGTATATCAAAGGTATGCTTGGGTATAATAAGTTGTACATGGAGATAATGTATGATCGATAAAGAATCTACCACTTCTAATAAAGAAGAGAAATGTCCTATGTGATTCGATAAATGACAACCCAAAGAGTCCTTGGTTAAGGCGCGAATGAAATTAGAAAGGAGTTTCTAATTTGCATTATTTGAGTTAATGCATTTAAGGATCGAAATACATATAATTAAATAAAATAAGACTTGTGAAGTAATTCCATGTCTTATATTTAATTGGGACATTGTATGGTGGAAGGATTGAATTGTCTGAACTATTTACTCAAAGGTTCATTAATGATTAATGTTGAAATCTATATTATCCGGAAAGTCGTTGATCGCTAGGGAGGCTTATCCTATTGTAGAATAAATATTATTTATTTAAATAAATTAATTGTTTAATTTATTTATTTAAATAAGATTGAAATTGTTCTAATTGATTTATTCACAATAGGTTTAATATGGAGAACCTAAAGGGTCACACCATAAAAGGAAGAATAATTATTTAAGAAGTTAATGGCATAATCGTAATAATATGTTAAGTATATTTAATTTAATCTATGGTGATAGAATAAATTAAATAGCTTAATATTTATTATTTAATATTTTAGAAATATTAAATATAAATTAATAAGAGGAGTCTTATTAATATTATTACAATTATTATTATTTTAATTTCTAAAAGAGTTTAGGAATTAATTTAATATAAGTACTCTCATTTATTCCTAATTGGATTAGGAAGGAAAATTAGTTAAAGGAGTTTAATTAATTATCCCTAATAAGATTAGGGAGCTTAATTAATTAAAAGAATTTAATTAATTAAATAAAACCCAATTCCTTAATTGTTAAGGTGGGTTACCCACATCTATAAATAAGAGGAGTCTTATTATGGGTGGGGGGGTTGTTGACTTTTTCAACGTACGTAATAATTCCAATTTGTTGGAGAGTACACCCTTTCTATAGAGATAGAAAAACTAGGGTTTAGCCAACCACCCTTTTCTTGAATCATTATTATTCCTTGGTGGATCACCTCTAGAGGCCAAACACATGGGTGGCTAACGTTGATCAAAGGAAGGAACCAAATCCGGTGGATTCAAGTTGAACGCGAAAAAGATTGGAGGTGAACTTGTACCTGAGGAAGCTCGATCTTCAAGGGTATGATTTTATTCTTTATCTTTTCGTTTAATTAATAATTATGCATAAAGGGTGATCCGGGTTTATGGTTTGTAAATAATTTTTAAACTCTGATTTTACACGCTTCCGCTTAATTTTTGCAATTTGATTGCGTTCAAGAATATTACAAACCTAACAGATAAAATATTCGTTTGGTCGGGGAATATTCTTTTTGTCGGGGAATATTCGTACGACGGCTCAATCATTGGTGGACCCCACAACGAAAGTATTGTCGTAGTTAGAAAACGACAAAATTATCTTCTATAAAAATAACGGAGGTGTTACTTAGTAAAAGCTGTTGAACTACCCGTTAGTAAAAAGTACGATGAATACGCGTAGTTGTATAGTAGCATACGATATTGATTATTGATGCTTACGTGAGAAGTCACTCAATTTATGCTCAATTATTACTACGATAATTCTTTGCGATCATATCTCTTATATTATTGATTCAATTATTGTCAAGATCATCTCGTATAATATGTTATAGTATTAAATCAATAATTGAGATGACAAGTTATAAATGATTAATAATTGTTGAAAGATTAAATATGTGTTGATTAAAAATAAAATGATTTGTGGTAATATTTATTCAATCCTTGATGTATATAAAGAGTCTGTTATGAGACGTTTGTGGTAAGTTTGATTATTTTATGGGGGGTCCATATGTCATCATCTAAGAGTCTCTTCGTCAATAGTAATTACCTTCGTCAATAGTAATTACCTTTGTGAATAGTAATTACCTTCGTCAATAGTAATTACCTTTACCAGACGTCAAACCACTTGTCGTTTCATATTACAGGCGTCGAACTACTTGTTGTTTCACATTACAGGTGTCAAACCACTTTTCTTTTCACATCACCAGTCGTCAAGCCACTTGCCTTTTCACATGGCAGGTGCTAAGCTAGAAATCTTCTATAAATAGAGGCCTAGTGTTTCATTATTTTTCATGAATTCATTCAAGCTATAGAGAGAGAAAGTATAGAGAATAAGAGAAAGAAAGAAGAGTATTACATTATTACACTACTGCAAAGATTCAATCTCCTACTAAAGTAAGGGGTGTTATTCTTTCTTATTCATGAAGATGTGGGTTCTTCTTCAAGAAAGAACTGTTGTTATTCCATTTGCTTATTACTACTGTTGGAACATCATGTTATCACATGTGTTTTACAATTGGGACCGGTTATCTTTATTATTTATTGGAACATGGAACATCATGTATTATTTTATCGCAGGACTTATTAATATAATCGTCAGTAATAATGGTTCCGGTTTTATGAACAAAGGAAAGAAAGCAAGAGCTCAACTCAGCCTAAAGAGGCATTGTTATTCCATCGCTTATTATTCATTGGAACATCACATGCTTGTGTTTGGAACACCAATAATTACACACCAAATTGTCAACATCAAGTGTAGAGTAAAATTCAAGAATTTTAGAATATTTCCATGAAAAAGATACTCTAATGTAAACGAAATATCAACTGAATTTCATGGAGTATGAAGTCAAAGTTTTAAATCCAACTGGTTACGAGTTATTCCAACGGTTCTTTATTATTATTTCATTGGAATGTCACCAAGCATAGGGTAAATCATCCATGTGTCTTCATTAAGAAAGGGTTTTCGGACATCTTTATTTATTAAATTACGGTTAGAACATCCTCTTTGCAAAATTTATAAATATTACTCCACAAACTATATTATTATCTCAATTACACCATAATATTAAAAATTATTTTGGCTTAAAATTTAAATCTTTACATGATAAACTACGTCTCACAATCTCCTCCATATGGAATTTCTACCGGAATTAGGGTAACTACTGACTGGTAAGACGATAAAGAGGTGAAGATATTGGAATATCTGTATTTTCAAAGAGATAAGATCGGCTGATTGTTCCTTTTTATTATTATTACACTTTTGCTGGAACATCACATTCTGGCATGCTCGATGGTCATCATCGTTGGCGGCAGGTTTTACAAGGGTTAATTATACGAACATATTATTAATTCGGTTCCGTCTTTATTATTATTACATTTGGAACATCCATGCTTCATGTATTTTCTGTGGGACACGGACTGGTTCATTCTTTATTATTACATTTGGAATATCTCACATGCGTAAAGAAATGAAATAATGCGTTTCTGTGGGACACAAGTAGAGGTTCAGATATTTATTATTATCATTGGAATTTGTGGCGGTCTTCGCATGCATGGTGATTCCTTTTTTTTCCATTCTTTATTATACCCGGTTTGGTTAAAACTTTGACTTCTATACTCCATGAAATTAGTGGAATATCCTTGATATTTAAGCGCATCCAAAGATCCTTTCATGGAAATATTCTTCTCGGTATTCTTGAATTTTACTCTACAAAGCAGTATCATGTTGACAGTTTGGATGTTATTGGTTCCTAGATAAATTAATTCTTGAACTTGTTTTATTGAATTCTTATATCATTGTCATCATCCTCATATTTATATTATGTTGAAAGTCATTTGTGGCCTGTAGTGCATAGATGGACTTGGTATGATTATGACCGAGAGACTATTGTAATCATACCGTAATGTTATAAATGATGTGGTAAAATCCTCGATGGCCCGTAGTGCATTGATGGACGATTGTTGGCATGATCATGACCATTAATAAATACACAAATATTCTTGGCTCGTGAGTGCATGAATAATTGTGGTCGTGATACTAAAGAATATCCTTGGTCAGAAAAGGGTGATTCGATGATGTGGAATATTTATTAAAAGTGAGTCTCAACTATAATGATGATGAAAAACCTTTTAAATCATAAAAGATAGTAGATTTTATTTTCTATTT
The DNA here is from genome assembly GCA_020205615.1 of Panax quinquefolius. Taxonomy (NCBI): domain Eukaryota; kingdom Viridiplantae; phylum Streptophyta; class Magnoliopsida; order Apiales; family Araliaceae; genus Panax; species Panax quinquefolius. The sequence continues at coordinate 133,569,547 of CM035167.1, read as the reverse complement.
GACTCTTTTAATGGATTCTTGGTTTCGGCTGTAGTTAAACTTGATGTTTATTATATTTTATAGATTAACACCTTTGAAGGCTAATGATAATTTATTCGCATTATCTTAGTCATAATATTTCTTCTTTGGGCTAGTTGAGCTCACCCTTTCTTTCACTCATTCTCTTGGAAATGAGAATATAATTTGGGACGAGTCTGGGAGCGGAGTAATGGTCCGAGAGGATAGCATTAGTAGTCCTCACTATTCTGTGAAATAGTGTGATAATAATTGTATTGAGGACTCCTTTTGAGTTTGTAAGATCTCTAGTAGACAATGTTTGTATTCAAACTCACGGTTTATGTTTTGTCGTATTGTACACGACAGTTGTATTAGTAAGTTGTATTTCAATTTTGTACCATGTATCTGGCGACCCAAGATGGGTGATGTATACCTAATTTTGGGGGCGTCACACACACACTAGTAATTGCTCGTGCCTGAAGGCACGACGTAAAGAAAATTAGATTAAAATTCAAAAATACTATATTACCTAAAGACTCTCTTGTGACTTAAAATAACTTACAATCGATATAACAATTATCATAATTTACCACACAACCACAATAATTAATTTTCCTTTAAAATAGATATCCGTAAAAATTTAAACTCATCTATAAAACTTATAATCATCAATAATAATTACCATAATTCACCACACCACCACAATAATTATTATTATTATTATTATTATTGTTGTTATTGTTGTTGTTGTTATTATTATTTATTATTATTATTATTATTATTATTATTATTATTATTATTATTATTATTATTATTATTATTATTATTATTTTTGTTATTATTATTATTTTATTATTATTATTATTATTGTTCTTATTATAATAATATTAATAATAATAATTATTATTATTATTATTGTTGTTGTTGTTGTTGTTGTTGTTGTTGTTACTATAATAATAATAATAATAATAATAATAATAATAATAATTATTATTATTATTATTATTATTATTATTATTATTATTATTATTATTATTGTTATTATTATTAATAGTAGTAGTAGTTGTAGTAGTAGTAGTAGCAGTAGTAGTAGTAGTAGTAGTAGTAGTAGTAGTATAATTATAATAAGTTAGATTTATACTAATATGTTGTTTATAAATTGTGACGACATTTTTATAGCATTTTTTACTTGTTTTTAACTATTTAATTGTTAACCTTCTGACATGACACTTATAAGAGTTTAATGAACGAGTGCTATCCTGAAGGCACCCCGCGTCCGCCGATTGATCAAGAATTGTGGGAGAGGGCGTCAGCCGTGAAGAAAAATACGTTAAATGTAAAATCCCAAATTTTACGAATAAAGATTTAATTTTCTCGAAATATTTTTTTTAATATTATGGTGTGAGTTTGAGATAATATTATAGTTGTAGGTGGTATTTATAAATTTTGCAAAGTATGCAAGTTGTTATATAATATTCGATTGGTCGGGGAATATTCTTTTTGTCGGGGAATATCCAAATGCGACAACATAATCATTAAGTGGACCCATAACGGAATTATTTGATCGGATTGAAAAGCATAATAGTATTTTATTGAAAATAACGATGGAAGTTTTACCGTTAATCTTGTTGAACTACTCGGTAGTAAAAGTACGAATATATGAGGTTGTATAAGAAAGACACCGGTATTGATTATTGATGCTTACGTGAGAAGTCACTCGGTTATACTCAATTATTGCTATAGTAATTGTTGCATCATATCTCTCATATTATTGATTCGATTATTGTCACAAGATCATCTCGCATTATATGATATATTATTAAGTCAATAATTGAGATGACAAAGTTATTCATATTATTAAATTGCAATATTTATAAAGTCTAGAAGTTACATCGAGGAGAGGTTTGGACACCTAATCATGCCGCATGATAGGAGAAATCCTTATTGGAAAGCCCCTCTTCTCTGAAACGACTGGTTGATAAATATTATGAGTTATAATATTAATGATGAATGTTATTAATATTGAAGTTGTGCTCGGAGTTGAATTTGGAGACGCGGACGTGATATTTGAGTCCGGAACGATGAAATTAGTAAAAATAAACTATAAACACAAAATTTGCCGGTTTTTACTATTTGGTCAAAAAGTCAACAGTTGACTTTTTAGGAAAAGTCAAACTTCAAAATTTCAAAATTTATATTTTTGATAAAAATAGTTTCATTATGTTGGAATTATTTGTGTTAGTGAAAATCGACATTTATTTCGATAAAAATTGATGTCTGGAGGTTATTTTGACCAATCGGGTATTTAACCGGATAAATGAGCAATTAATTGCTATTATTTCACATGATTATAACTATTTGTTCACATGTGTATACTATTGTTTCACATTCTTGTTACTATTAGGGGAGTTGGTGCAAGATTGATAATACTTATATGACTAAGTTAAAAATGGAGGTATAGATGAAGGTACTATACTGTAATTCGTATTTTCACATGTCTAAAACTATTGATTCACATGATTTACTATTGATTCACATTATTTACTATTAGGGGAGGTGGTGTATGTTTGATAATACTTGCAGGACTAAATTAAAAATGAAAGAAAAGTTGGAGGTATTGTTCTGTAATTTTTCGAGCCCCAAAATGTGTAATTATCGAAACTATATTTTTCTATAAATAAAAGCTCATTCTTCCTTCATTTCTCACCAATTCACAAAATCTTTAGAGCAATTATTATAGAGAGAAGCTATAGAGAGAAAATCTATAGAAGAAGAGAAGCCTGCTACTTCACTACTCTTATATCCAGTTTCTTTTACGGTAAGGGGTGTTATTTCTTTTATATTCAAGAAGAGAACTTCTGTTATTCCATTCTTTATTATTCTATTGGAATAACCTGTATACGCGGGCTACCCTATACTTGGTGACATTCTTCTATTACTCCATCTTTATTATTCGTTAGTAATATCACATGTCATGCGTTTTACGCCGGACTGATTAAAATCTTTATTATTCTGCTCATTTGGAATATCACATCACATGCGTTTTATGGGACCGATTCCGCCTTCTTTATTATTCTATTGGAATATATCACATGCATGCGTTTACGCCAAACTCGGGTTCCATCTTTATTATTGTTACATTGGAATATCATGTATGCGTGCGTTTACTTGGGACTGGTTTAAATCTTTATTATTATTCTGTTGGAACATCCCGCTCGGCAAGTAATTTTGCTTCGACATGGTTCCGTTACTTATTATTCTGTTGGAATAACCTGTCTATGCGAAGTACCGCATACATGGTTATTTTTGTTGTTATTCCATTCGTTATTATACTCAGCTGGTTAAAGTTTTGACTTTTATACTCCATGAAATTAGTGGAATATCATTGATATTTGCGCTTCATCTAGTATCTTTTCGTGGAAATATTCTTCTGAGCATTCTTGAATTTTACTCTACAAAGCAGTATCATGTTGACAATTTGAACGTTATCAGTTCCTGGATAAACTAATTCTTGAACTTGTTTTATTAAATTCTTATATCATTGTCATCATCCTCATGTTTATATTATGTTGAAAGTCATCTGTGGCCTGTAGTGTATAGATGGACTTGGTATGATTATGACCAGTGGATTATTCTAAGTATAATCATAACCGTAATGTTACAAATGATGTGGAAAAAGTCCTCGTTGGCCCGTAATGCATTGATGGACGGTTTTTGGTATGATTATAGCTATGGATTCTCTTTGGTAGTAGTGAAAAGATGAATTATTTTATGGCATGATCGGGACCGTTGATGAAAACATGATTATCTTAAGTCAGTAGTGCATGGATAATTCATGGTCGTGATACTAAAGAATATCCTTGGTCAGTAGTGTGGGGTGATTCGATGATGTGGATTATTTATTAAGTCGAGTCCCAAATGATAAAAGTGATGAAAACCTTTTAAATCATAGAAGATAGTAGATTTTATTCCCTACTTGACTCTTCTAATGGATTGCTTGTTCACGCATTAAGCTTGATGTTTGTTATATTTTATCGGTTTAACATCATTTGAAGGCTAACGATAAATTATTTCGCATTATCTTAGTCTTAATATTTCTTCTTGGGCTAGTTGAGCTCACCCTTTCTTTTCACCGTTCTCTTCGAGAAATGAGAACATAATCTGGGACTAGTCGAGAACAGAGTGATGGTCCTAGATGGTGCATTAGTAGTCCTCACTATTCTGTGAAATAGTGTGATAATAATTGTAATGAGGACTCCTTTTGAGTTTGTATAATCTCTAGTAGACAATATTTGTATTCAAATTCACAGTTTATGTTTTGTCGTATTATACACGACAGTTGTATTATTAAGTTGTATTTGAATTATGTACCATGTATCTGGCGACTCAGAATAGGTGATGTATACCTATTTTTGGGGGCGTCACATTTATCGCTGAGACTCAACTTAATAAATAAAATTGAATCATCCCTGTACCACGGCCAAGGATATTCATGTAATCATCAATGGTCATGACTATACCGAATAATCCCTGGTCATAATCATACCAACAACTATCCACCAATGAACTACAGGCCAATAAGGACTTTTAACACATCATTCGTCACACTACGGTCATGATTATACCGAATAATCCCTGGTCATAATCATACCAAGTCTATCTATGCACGTAAGCTAAAGATGACTTTCAACATAATATAAGCATGAGGATGATGACAATTCAATAAAACAAGTTCAAGAATAAATTTTAAAGATTTATAAGTTAATTCATCCTGAACTCAATAACGTCCAAATTGTTAACATGATACTGCTTTGTGGAGTAAAATTCAACAATGCTCAAAAGAATGTTTCCATGAAAAGATACTGGATGAAGCGCAAATATCAAGGATATTCCACTAATTTCATGGAGTATAGAAGCCAAAGCTTTAACCAACTGAGTATAATAGAATATATGAAACTGCAAATAGATTTTTGCTCGTCATGCGGTAATACACGTAGACAGATCAATTCCACAATTTAATAAGGAATGAATATGAAGGATCATTCACCATGCATGTGGTAATCCACATAGATGAGTTATTCCAAATGTAATAATAAAGAATGGAATAATGAAGGATTCATCATGCGTGCGATAGATCGCACAAACAAAGTTATTCCCAGCGAATAATAAATAATGGAACCAGTCCGGCCAGAACGTCAAAAGGTGATATTACGACGTAATAATAAATAATGGAACCAAGTCCTGCACAGAACGCACGTACGTGATATTCGACGAATAATAAAGAACGAAATATTAGAAGAATTTCACCATGTATGCGGTGCTTGATAAAGCAGATTATTCCAACAGAATAATAAGAATGGAATAACAAAAGTTCTCTTCACAAATAAGAAAGAAAGAATACCCCTTACGAGTACAACAAATAATATTCCATACCTTAGAAAAACTGAATACTGAAGTAGTGAAGTAGCGTAATACTTTTCTTCTTTCTCTATAGTTTCTCTCTAGAGTTTCAAATGAATTCGTAAGAAATAATGAACAAATGAGCTTCTATTTATAGAAGAATGGACCTGAATAATAACTAATTCATGAGCGGTCCAGATTGATTTACTTTTAAATGGACTATCCATATTGGTTTACTATTAAAACTTAAAGCAACGGTCCATACCGATTTACTTATTAAAACTTTAAACCAATGATCCATATTGATTTACTATTATTATAACTTTCCACCAGCCAGTCCATATTGATTACTTATTATATCTTCAACCAACTATTCGAAAAATTAGCTCATCTCCTCATGGAATAATATTGTACCCAAAAATGATTTGGACCAAAAAGAAATATATCCTACAGGTGAATAGTAACTCGTGAATAGTAAATCGTGAATAGTAACTCATGAATAGTAACTCATGAATACTAACTTATGAATAGTACTCTGACACAAAAAGTGTTCCGAATACCCGATTGAACAATATAACCTCCAGACATCAATTATACTAACACAAATAAGTCCAACACAAAGGAACTATAAAATTAATCTTTAATCAATACGAACTTATTCATCATTAATATTATAATTCACAATATTTAACAACTGTGTCGTTCCAAGGAAAGAGGGGCTTTCCGATAAGGATTTTCTCCGTATCGGGCGCGAATTAGGTGACCAAACCTCTCCTCGATGTAACTTCTAGACATTGTCAATATTGCAAATAATAATATGAATAATCTTGCCGTCTCAATTATTGATTTAATAATATAACATATTATGAGATGATCACAGTAATAATAATTGAATCAATAATATGAGAGATTTGATGCAAAGAATTATCTTGTAGTAATAATTGAGTATAAGCGATTGAATTCTTACGTAAGCATCAATTATCAATCTACCGTGTGCTACTATGCAACCACGCCAGTATTCTTTATTTTTTACTTAGGATAGTTCAACAGTTTTAATTAAGTAACACCTCCGCCGTTTATTTTTATAGAAAGATAATTTTGTCGTTTTTTAACTACGACAATACTTCCATTGTGGGGTCCACCAATGATTGTGCCGTCGTACAATATTCCCTGTTAAAACGAATATTCCCCGACCAATCGAATATTATATAACCACTTGCTTTCTTTGCAAAATACTATCCACAACTATAACACTATCTCAAATCCACACCATAATATTCAAAAAATTATTTCGAGAAAATTAAATATTTATTCATAAAATCTGGGGTCTCCCAAATATAGTTTGATGAAAATAGTGGGAGATGCCAAATTAAAACAAGACCTAATTTATTTTGGTAATTAATAAAAGAATGTATGTTAAAATATTGTTACTTATAAATTCATTTCCAAAATTTTACAATGTCTAAAATTACTATCACTACGTAGCATATTAGATGCTAAATTAACCGGACCGAATTAAACAGATTGGTTAATGAAATTGAGAAAAGTTCTCACGGCTGAAAAGCTATCTTATGTCCTTAGTACTCATATCCCTGCAATGGTTGCAGACCATGCCTCTGAGGAAGAGATTGCTATTTTTAGAAAGTGGCAAGATGATGCACAGTTGGCTCAATGCATCATGCTCGCATCCACGAGTAAATGAACTTCGACACAAGATGAAACTATAGATGCTCCTACTATATTCCTGCACATCAAGTAGTTGATGGTAAGGAAAGTAGGACTGATAGATGTCAGATATCTAAGGAGCTCTTACGATCTAGAATGATCGATGACACTACCGTACAAATAAAAGTCCTCAACATTATTAATTTGATTGATCAATTAGGACAACAGGTTTTGTCATGGATAGAGAGTTGAGCCAATATTTGATCTTGCACTCACTCCCGGACTCCTTTCATAATTATTGTGAATTTTTCATATGAACAAGCTAGATATTAGCCTCGCTGATTTACTTAACATATTGAAAAATGTTGAGTCACTTTCCAACCAAGAAAGACCATGTCTTACTGGTAGGGGGCCAAAGGATCTTCTGAAAAGAAGAACGATTCAAAGAAGGTAAATTGAAAGGCAAAAACAAAGGATAATAAGAACAAAACTGATACGGATAGCAAAGGAGTTTGCTTCCACTACAATAAGCCTGGACACTGGAAAGAAACTGCGAGAAGCATCTTGCAAAGGCTAACCAAAGAAGCTTAGTGAAGTTTCGGTTATAAATACAAATTTGTTCATGATTTAAAATAAATTTTTCTTTAAGTCAAGGTTCTACTTGGGTATAGGATACCAGCTTTGGTTATCATAAATATAGATTTATGAAGGGACCAACCAGAAGTAGAAAGCTAAACAAAGGATAAGTAATCTTATGTGTGGGAAATGAAGCAAAGGTTGCTACATTAGCCATAGAAACTTATAGTTTAGCATTGCCTACGGGCAAATCAATTAAGTTAATAAGTTGTTATTGTATTCAAGTTCTCGTTAGAAACATTATTTCAATTTTGTTGTTGGACAATGAAATCTTTGATATTATATTTAAGAACAATTGTTGTTCTATTTATAATAATAATGTTTTGTATAGAACTGGAATATTACTTAATGGATTTTATACACTTGACTTACATGAAAAATTATTTTTCAAATTGAACAAACTAGTATAAGAAAATGAGATGATCATTCAAAGAGTTGAATGTGTGTATTTGCTGAAATACAAGTGTGAATTATTTGAAAGGTTCAAAGAATTCAGAAGTGAAACAAATTGGCAAAGTATTAAGATTCTTTGATCGGATCAAGGAAGGAATACTTGTGCAATGAGTTTCTAGATCATCTCAAATGGATTTCTCACAATGAACGCCTTCTGATACGCAATAATTGATTGATGTATCTGAAAGGAAAAATCATACCTTGTTGGACATGGTATGGTCCATAATGATTTTACCGACATTCCAGTATCTTCTGGGGTAATGTCCTAGAAATAGCTGTATATCTACGAAAAGGTAACCTCAAAATCCAGCCCCAAGACTCCATAAAAGTTATGGACAGGGAGGATTCCTAATCTTAAGTATGTTAAGATAAAGGGTTGTCCAACTTATGTGAAAAGGTTTCAAAGGATAAGCTTGGGACAAAATTTGACAAGTACAGATTTGTGGGACATCCTAAAGTAAATTTAGGATATATGTTCTATAATCCTACTTAGCAAAATGTGTTTGTTGTGAAACACGCTACCTTCTAAGATAAAGGTGTTTATCATTGAAGGGGCTACTAGGAGGATAATAGAATCTTGAAGAGTTAAAGAACCACAAAATACTATAAGTCAAATAAGAGGAACTTGTAGATAGACCTATTATTCCACAACCAAATCATAAATCTGGAATAGTACCGAAGATACCTGGGAGGTATGGATTCATCATGGATGATGATGATGAGGTACACATCATAGAAGATGATGATCCAGTTACATACGATGAGGGAAGAGTTGTAGACACTCAGAGAAATATATTGAAGCAAACTTCTCAAAAATGGAACATTCATTTTGATAAGACAATCAAAAGAGTTTGATTTTATCAAAAACAAGAATGAACCTAGTGTGTAGAAAAGGGTCAGTGAGAGCGCCTTGATATTAATAGTATTATATGTTGATATACTGCGGAAAAAGGAATGACATACTAATACTACAATCAGTAAAGATAAAGTTATCTAAGCATTCCTCCATGAATGATTTGGGAAGAGTATCTTAATTGGGGATACAAATCTATATAGATAGATTTAAAAGGATGCTCGATTTAACCCAAGAAAGGTATATTCATTTGATGCTAAAGTCGTTTAGCATGGTAAACTCCATGGGATGTCTCTTGTTGATGAGCCCTGGAGTATATCTCTCTTAATAGTCCCCATAGACACATAAAAGAGAGATCGCATGAGTAACTATCATGTATACAATGAAATATACGAGACCTGATGTTGATCGGTCATATTCTGGAGAAGATCACTGTCAGACAGTGAATAACATCTTAAAGTACCTAACCGACACTAAGGATATGATCAGATTTATGTTGGGTCTGAATTAAAACTAGAAGGCTTAACAGACTCAAGTTTTTCAGACAGACCAAGATGATAGAAAATTCATTCTAAGGTAAAGCGTTACCTTGAATGGTGGTGCAGTGAATTGAAAAGGTTTCAAACAGCAAAGAGTTGTTGGTTTAGTTATAAAGACAAAGTATATATATATAAATGAAACTGCAAGTTGATTGTTTGGATGAAAAGTTCATTACAGAACTAGGAATAGTTCTTAAGTCTCATCTTGGATCTAAACATGTGTTGCAGCACTTTCATTTGATTAAAGAATCATTAAAAGATGGGAAATCAGTATAGAGATAGTGGACTCTCAAGAACAACATTATATATCTATTTACTGAAGTTTATCCAATAGCAGGATAATCGTCACTTAGAGAAGAAGAGTATGAGATACCATGACGATTGTCTTTAGTGCAAGTGGGAGATTGAAAGTAGTATGCACACAAGCCAATCATGTTTGATGATAAAACATATACTTTGTAACAATCTTATTCATTTATTAATAAAAAGTATTAATTAATTAAAGGTTTTTAATTATCTACATGATGACGCTTTATAATATGTGATAAACCCATAATTTTAAGTAATGCTTTTAGAATAATGATGATGATCATTCTAATGAGATTTAAATTCTTAGAAAGCTTAAAACTAAAATAGTTCCCAATCGTTAGATTACTAAATTAGGGATTAGTGAATCTGGATAGATTGGTACATACGTTGCTTGCTCATTGGATGAGGATGATTGATCTCAAGATCATTTGTGTGGAGACACTAAAGCAAGTATGTAGGTGCTTATTAGAGAATAAGTTCACTGAACGTGGCTCGCTAAGGAATACCTAATGGAATTTTACTTGTCTGTCAATAGAAATTCCTGTAGTGATAGTAGTACAAGTGATCCTTGGACTTGAGATCATCATAGTATCTTGTGTATGATGAGTTATACTTTGACTTATTCCTTAAGACCCTTAGGGTATATCAAAGGGTATGCTTGGGTATAATAAGTTGTACATGGAGATAATGTATGATCAATAAAGAATCTACCACTTCTAGTAAAAAGAAGAGAAATATCCTATGTGATTCGATAAATGACAACCCAGTAGTCCTTGGCCAAGGCAGAATAAAATTAGAAAGGAGTTTCTAATTTGCATTATTTGGAGTTTTGCATTTAAGAGTCGAAATACATATAATTAAATAAAATAAGACTTGATAGTAATTTCATGTCTTATATTTAATTGGGATATTGTATGGTGAAAAGATTGAATTGTATGGTAACTATTTACTCAAAGGTTCTTTTATGATTAATGTTGAAATCTATATTATCTGGAAAGTCGTTGATCGCTAGGGAGGCTTATCCCTATTGTAGAATAAATATTATTTATTTGAATAAATTAATTGTTTAATTTATTTATTTAAATAAGATTAGAATTGTTCTAATTGATTTATTCACAACTGGTTTAATATGGAGAACCTAAAGGGTCACACCATAAAAGGAAGAATATTTATTTAAGAAGTTAATGGCATAATCGTAATAATATGTTGAGTATATTTAATTTAATCTATGGTGATAGAATAATTTAATATTTATTATTTAATATTTTAGAAATATTAAATATAAATTAATAAGAGAGTCTTATTAATATTATTACAATTATTATTATTTTAATTTCTAAAAGAGTTTAGAAATTAATTTAATATAAGTACTCTCATTTATTCTTAATAGGATTAGGAGGAAAATTAGTTAAAAGAGTTTAATTAATTATCCCTAATAAGATTAGGGAGCCCATTTAATTAAAAGAGTTTAATTAAATAAATAATACCTTATTTTTAATTAAATAGGGTTACCTGATATCTTTATAAGGTAAGTCTTATATCAGATATCAATATACATAATTCCAATAGTTGGGAGAGTACGCTTTTTATATAGAGATAGAAAACTAGGGTTTTGCCAAACACCCATCTTCTTGAATTTTTGTTCTTCCTTAGTGGATCACCTCTAGAGGCCAAACACTTGGGTGGCTAACGTTGATCAAAGGAAGGAACCAAACCCGGTGGATTCAATTTGAACGCGAAAGGATTTTGGAGGTGAACTCATACCTGAAGAAGCTCGAATCTTCAAGGGTATGATTCTTGTTCTTTATCTTTTCGTTTAATTAATAATTGTGCATAAAGGATGATCCGGGTATATGGTTTGTAAAATTTTAAAACTCTAATTTTTCACGTTTTCGCTTATTTTATGCAATTTGATTTCTTTCATGAATATTACAAACCTAACAATCTCAGCCCATATTGACTGGGTGCACCACCAGGGGCTATGCTCGTGCATATAATCCTCTCATTGGCCTGGATGGTCGAACTCGGCATTGTGAAGGGCTTTTTGTCTTTCTTTGTTCAAATTGTCTTTGGTGCGGACCGCGCACTTCTGCCAGAATAATGTTTGTATCACTGAAGCCTGCGCGTCCTCCCATCTATACCGTTTCTGCAAATAAAACAATAATAATAACATTACTAAATAATTATCCTTTGAATATTATATTATCTGTCATAATTAAAAAAACATACCTAAAATCCAGCCCAAAAAGCATCCTTGTGGGCGATAGGTGTTCTCGCCCACGTAATCACAAGTGTAGGCCAATTCTGTAAACACAGCTGTGATATGCACTTGACGATCTTATTATCTGAAAAATCACTATAATATACAATAATTTACATCAGCGATAAGTAGATATATTAAAACAATTTACATCTAAGTTCTATATATCTTGTATAAATGGAATCTTAAATGCTTATATATAAATGATATATGCGGGACGTACGTGCTATTCAGAGGAGGGCGAATCTGAATAAGAATCTGATCATCCGGATTAGTAGGGGCCTTAGGCACATGATTAGGCCCCCAACCCAAGCCGCGCTTTTTCTGCGCTGCTTCAGAAACCATTTGTATATTACAAATTTTAAGATGTTATTATGAGTCATATTTGATTACATGTATATATGACAATAAACATGACAGTGATATAAACATGTATATATATGAATATAAAATGACAATGATATAAACAACATGTAATGCTAAATATGACAATGATATAAAAAACATATAATGCTAAACATAATTTCATTTATTCAAGTGTCAATGTCTGATTCAGAATCATCTTGTATACGTGTTGCAGATTCATAACCATCATCTGCTTCAGATTCAGTCAATAACTCTTCCTCCTCAGTATCAATGTCATCTGACATAAGTATTGACTCAAGATCTAATTCATGTGGTTCACCTCCACCATCTAACTGGATTACTTCATTGTCGTCCTCCACATTTATTATAGTTTGACTATAAAGCATCTACTCTTGGTAAATCTCCCCATCAACTACTTCTACACGACTACGCGCGAGAGTATGAATTACAACTTGCCAATCTGTAGGCGGTCTACCCCTTTTCCTAACAGGACTAGGAGTGTAGTATACTTGTACTGTTTGAGTTGGTAAAACAAAAGGTTCGTTGGAGTACGCAGGTCTATGGAGGTCAATATCGACGATTCCATGTCTGTCAACACGTATCCCTTTTTCTGAATCAAACCAACGGCACTTGAACAAGTGAATATGACCCCCGTACGTGCCCTTGTACGACAATTCTACAATTTCCTCCAACTCCCCATAAAAGGCACGACCAAGCTCATTGTAACAATCTCCTTGGACACACACTCCAGAGTTCGTTGTTCTTTTACCGCTCCCATATGACTTTGTGTGAAATTCACAACCATTTATTTTCTAACCATTGCGGCTGACTTGGTCCCTGTCTGGTCCCATAGCTAGGACTTGTACATTAGCCGGAATCGTTGATCCCTCAGTCAAAGCCTACAAAAACTCCATCTTATTAAATGAAGTCATAGTCAACATGGAGTATATATATACTACGTGCTTAAAAATTGAACTTACTTTGTCCTTTAGCCAAAGTGCAAATTTTTTATCACGATTGATTTGAATATCTTTATCGATTATCTTTGGGATGCTTCACTTTTAACTTCGTCATCATACAATCTATACCATGTTATAAACATTAACATATTGGAATAAATTTTCAACTTAAAAGATAAATTATCAAGTTTACATGTGTACCTCACAAATTAAATCAATCTCCTCACAATTGAGAAGAATGTAAGTATATGCGTATGTAATTCTTGCTTTCGAGAGAGGAATATGCGATTCCCTTTTTCCATAAGTCAGCGACTCGATAGACCAAATACGGAGAGCCGACCATTTCGTTCAACATTTCCCCATCATCATGTCTCGATACTCGATTGGCCTTTGTCAAGACTTACGTCAGAAAATAGTCACGAGACAAACGTAGATATCTCATCAAACTGTATGCCTCACATATCGACCCCTCGACATAAGCTCTATTCTTCACCTTCCTCTTAAGGTTTCCCATCACCCTCTCGAAAGGGTACATCCATCTATATTGAACTGGACCCCCAACACGAGCTTCATAGGGAAGATGGATTTGCAAATGCTCCGTGGAGTCAAAAAACCGGTGGGAATATTTTTCCGGTTTACGTGATCTCTATGATGTTCTTCTCAAGTATAGACATGTACTTCTCATTTAATGATTTTGAACATAAGTCTTTGAAGAAACGACTAAGATCCGTCAAAGCATCCCATATTGGTTTATCAAGCAGATCCCGAAATGCTATAGGCATGAGTCTCTCCATGAATACATGACAGTCATGACTCTTCATCCCTTGTAATTTCCCACCCGTAACACACCTTGCAATGTTTGACGCATATCCATCTGGTAGTTTCAGAGACTTAACCCATGTGCACACATCTTCAACTTGCTTTTTGGATAATGCGTACCTTGCATGTGGTTTGACAATCTTACCATTAGGAGATTCATAAAGTTCTAATCCAAGACGCTTACAAATATCTTTCATGTCCAAACGTGCCTTATCGTTATCTTTTGTCTTCCCCATAACATTCGTCACAGTATTAAACACATTGTCAAACACATTCTTCTCAATATGCATCACATCTAGATTATGACGAATCAAATTTGTAGACCAATAAGACAGTTCCCAAAATATGCTTCTCCGAACCCAGTTATGAGAATCGCCAAACCCATTGATTATGTTTGTGGCATCAATCTTTCCAAATGGGATAACCGACAATCTCATCACACGATCTCGCATCTCCGTTCCCGACAATCGCGGTGCAGGCATATCATTGTCTACTTTCCCTTTCCTGAAGTGTTCTCTATTTCTTCGAAACGGGTGATATACTGGTAAGAACCGACGATGACAGTCAAACCAACAAGGCTTTCGACGTTTTGATAGATTAAACGACTTTGTATGCTCCATACAATACGGACAAGCCAACTTCCCGTGTGTACTCCATCTAGCTAACATACCATAAGCTGGGAAGTCACTTATAGTCCACATAACCGCTGCCCTAAGGTTGAAATTTGTTTTCGTTGCAACATCCCAAGTTTGTACTCCATCTTCCCACAATACCTTCAACTCGTCTATAAGAGGTCTCAAGTAAACATCTAAGTTCTTTCCAGGACTCTTAGGACCAGGAACCACGAGTGAAAGAAATAAGTATGACTGTTTCATACACATCCAAGGAGGCAAGTTGTATGGAGTAACAATCATAGGCCAACATGAGTATCTGGAACAATTTGAGTGGCCAAACAGATTGAAACCATCGATTGGACAATACAAGCCTCACATTTCTAGGTTCCAATGCAAACCCAGGATGGGCTAAGTTGAAATCTTTCCAAGCCTGCCCATCTGCGGGATAATTTAGTTCTCCATCTTTAACTAGACATTTCACATGCCAACTCATATGTTCAGCTGTTCTTGAAGACATGTACAATCTTTTTAGCCATTTGTGTTATTGGAAAATACCTTAGAATCTTAAAGCGGTATACTTGATTTTTTTGTAGTCACACCCTCTTTATTAGGCCTAAACCGATCATGGACCGCAAAACGTGCACCTTGTCATCATTCATTTTTCTTATAAAAAAAGATGCAATCGTTGGGACATGCATCGATCTTTTGGTATCCAAGACCCAACTTCTTCACCATTTTCTTACAAAAGTAATAGTTACCAGAAAATTTCTCACCGTCAGGCAACATACTCTTAATGGCCTTCAAGAGCGACTCAAAACACTCATGGCTCATCTTGTGATCAGCCTTGATGTTAAGTAATGTCACCACTGCAGACAATGTAGTATGTTTGGTGCAACCATGCCACAATGGCTCGCTACCCTCGTCTAAAAACTTAAAGAAGTCTTTGGCATCGAAATTCATAGGTTCTTTCTCTCGCCTTGTTCCCAATCAAAATCGCCCCGCAATATCATGAACCATTTCATTCATACGATGAGTACTAACGCCTTAATTGTGTACTTCGTGATGCCACCATCTCTTCTCCGCCCATGTGCCCACCAAAGATTCTTCGTAATTTCTCATGAACCCGTAAATAAGTAAATGATAGTTTATCACGTCTCGTCCATATAATTTACATTCTTACACTTCAACCATGGACATCGATCGTGACTAACCATTCATACATTAGGGTGACTATCGCGATAATCCAAAATACTTGGCAACCAAACTCTAAATTCAAACAGAAGCACCTATCTGGGCACTTGACTTTCGTCGTGCCATCCAACTACGGTCTAAATAGAGGTCCATGATACCACGGTACTTACTACAGACAACATGAGATTATTAATCATATGACTTGAGCATACTTGAAACCATATGACTTGAGAATACTTGTAAGCATATGCTTTACATTTCAGCATACTTGTAAGTATATGACTTGAGCATACTTGTAACCATATGACTTGAGCATACTTATAAGCATATGATTAACATTTATGTATACTCAATGTTAACGAATGAATGTAAATTAAAACGGTATGAGAAACTTTATATTATATCATGTTATTTTATTTTAATGTGTTTTAAATTTTTTCTTATTGTTAATCGTAACTGAATACGTAAGGTATTTCATTCATGCTAGCTTTATATTAGTAATACATATTTGGTTGGTATTCAGATGCCAAAACAGTCTCTTTATTAACCAAGTGTGTCTAGTTACCTTCTCTGTTGCACTAATAGTTCCCTAGCATTGCCTATTTTGGCTTAACAGTCCCCCAATAGCTTTCCATGCTGACAACCAAGCTTGGCTTGGCCCCGTGAGGCTTGGCTAAGCTTGGCGTGGCCTCGTGTGTGGCCTCATGCCCCAATCGACCATCATCTCAACAATGCCTTATAATAGGCTCTAGTGGATCACCAATATACTTATAATACTTTAAAAAAATCGTCAGAGTCTCCCCTACAATATGGACTAGCCACATGCACGACGGCATGCATATATGGACATTTCTAGGCACCCAAGACACAAACCAAGAGAAATATACAAATTTCCAATACAATAAGACCAAAACAATAACGATTGAATGCAAATTAAAGCAGTAAAAAATTCAAACCCATATACATTACCAATATAATATCAATTAAAACATTACCAATATACAATTATACATGAGTTTTAGTTTTAAAAACTCACCATTTAATCATTCATAATTGTATTCCCACTTATATAAGGCATTCAATAGTATGTAATCACAAGCAATTACACATTAAAATTCAAGACTAAGAATTAGGTCTTTACATCAAAGTAATTACACACCACATTCAAGAATAAAAATTGTAAAATTTAGAAACCCAATCAAATCGAACAACTACTTGAAGAATTGAATTCATTGATTCATGAAAGTTTACAAGGTTTACCCCCTTGCTCTTCTTGACAAAAAACTTTAAGCTATCCCAACTTTAGTTGAAGTAATATTATTTCGAGTTTTAGGATGTAGTTTTCAATAAATTTTAGGTAGATGATTGATAGTAATATAAAATAACCCAATATTCTTAGGTTTATCCGCATAATTTCTTTACCATGCTACCAACCTACCACTACTTAACTAACTACTTATATATGTAGGGCCAGACATTAAATAAATATACAGTCTTAATATTTATAAAATTCACAAATTGGGACTCTTTTTATGGGACGGATGGAAGGTATTGTTAGAAAATTACTATCCTTGGTAACATCTAACTAACTGAAATTCAAGTCTCTAACAATAAATCTTCTAAACCAATTCAGATGCTTCCGAAAAACAAATGATTATTCATATGAGTGATTATTCTCTAGCAAACAAAACACATCAAATAAGAAAAAAAAATTGACTTAAAAACGAAATCTTGTAAGGAAATTCAACGGAAACATTGTTACTTCAAAGTGACGATAAAATGAATCAGTTGCTTGACTAGCGACGGCTTCTCAATTTCATCAGGAGAAAGAAGAAAAGAGAATTTATATTAAGAAAACCTAAAATAAAAAGTACATACTAGTGTTTGGTGGGGGTGGCGGCGGTGGCTGGACGGTGGTGTGGTCAGCTTCTCCTTCTCCTCCTTCTCTTCTCCCCCCCCCCCTTTCTCCCTCTTCTCTCTTTGCTGAGCTCCCTCTCTTCTTCTTTTTTTCTTCCGTCTTCTGTGTCGAGCGAAAGACATATTACTGATTTCATTTAGTTTGATCGGTGATCGCAATGACCGACCATCGCGTCATTTGAATTTTAATGACATGGACTTATCGTGAATCGTGATGATTCTTGATGTTAAATGGTCGCACAAAACCTTGGCGCCAACATTTTATGCCAAATTTTACGAGGTAAATTTGTAATAGCGACCTCTCGGTGATAGCGTCGGTCATTTGATAGTATTTAGCGACAACTTTAAGGTACGATCATGAGATGTTCGGTCATTATAAATAGTATCAATGATTGAATATGCGTCGTGATTGATAGTAATTGGTCATTTAGGCGTTTTTCTTGTAGTGAATTCAATTGGCTTCACTAAACACATTTTTAATAATATTTATTCATCGTTAATATTATAACTCACAATATTAACAACCAGATCATTCCCAGGAAAGAAAGGGCTTTCCGATAAAGACTTCTCCTTATTGGCGCGCAATTAAGTGAGCAAACCCATTTCCTCGACAGAACTTTCTAGACTTTGTCAATAATGCAAATAATAATATGAATAACTTTGTCGTCTCAATTATTGATTTAATAATATAAAATATTGTGCAGATGATACTGTGACAATAATTGAATCAATAATGTGAGATACTATGCAACAACTATTATTGCAATAATTGAGTAAAACTGAGTGACTTCTCACGTAAGCATCAATAATTAAAGATATTATACAATATCGTGCTACTTATGCAAACCACGCCAGACATATTCTTGTACTTTTATTATTAGGATAATTCAACGAGTTAACGGTAAGAGTCTTGCCATTATTTTTTTATAAAAGGTTATTTCGTCGCTTTTAAATTCGATGATGAATTACATTATGGAGTCCATCAATGATTGTGTCATCGTACGAATATTCCCTGATAAAATGAATATTAATTTCCCGACCAAACGAATATTTTATGACAACTTGCTTACTTTTCAAAATTTATAAATATTACCCACAACTATAATATTATAACAAATCCATACCTTATTATTCAAAACAACATTTAGAGAAAAATAAATCTTTATTCATAAAAGTTGGGGTCTTACAAATACACAATTCTTGGCCATAATCATACCAATCAACAGTCCATCTTTGCACTACGGGTCAAAGATGACTTTCAGCATAATATAAACATGAGGATGATGACAATGATATAAAGAATCAATCAAGTGAGATCAAAGATAAATATTAGAGATTTATAATTCAATTTATTCAGAGTTCAATAATGTCCAAATTGTGTCAACATGATAACTAATCGTAGAGTAAAATTCAAGAATGATATTCATGTATCAAAAATAATTTGGACAGAAAAGAAACTAATTTTGTCGTGAATAGTACACCGAATAAATAGTACTCGGATGAAAAGTACCCCGAATGAATAGTATCCCACCATGAAAAGATTAAATTTCAATAAGAAAGTTCAGACCAATAGTGAAATGATACTAGATAAAAGTATAGACTATTAAGAATATTCTACTAATTTCAAGGGTTTTCACCATTTAATAATAAGGTTATGGAAACAAACAATAAATTCGTACCATAAATGGAGAAATATGAAAGAAGACGATATCCCTTGATGAGTACAAAAGAAATGATATCTCATACGAGTATGAAAGAATATACGAAATTGTAAATGAATTTTCACCCGTAATGCGGTAATCCGCGTAGACAGATCATTTCCATAATTTAATAAAAAATGAATACGAAAGGTTATTCACCAGGCATGCGGTAATCCGCGTAGACAGGTTATACCCACAGATTAATAAAGGATGAATACGAAGGGTTATTCACCATGCATGCGGTAGTCCGCGTAGATAAGTTATTCTCATAGATTAATAAAGAATAGAATGACAACTTTTACGAGTATTGAAAAAAAATAACATCCTTTACGAATACAAAAGAAATAATACCCCTTACTTTAGTAGGAGATTGGATATTGCAATAGTGTAGTAGCAGAATACTCTTTTTTTTCTCTCTTATTATCTCTCTATAGTTTCTCCCTCTATAGTTTTAAAAAATTGGTGAGAAAGAAGGAAGGAATGATCTTCTATTTATAGGAGAATGGACTAAATAGTAACTGATTCACGGACGGTCCAGATTGATTTACTATTAAAACTCCAACTGACGGTCCATATTGATTTACTATTAAAATTTCAACCGACGGTCTGAAAAATTAGCATATCTCCCCTATATATATATATATACACGGAGATGATCAAGTGCATACAATTTTATTTAACAAACCTTGTTTACCACCTTTAGCGATTTTAATGGCGGCGACGGTTGGATTAAATCAGCAGTATATCGAGAAATGTTGTCTTAGCTTTTAGAGACGTATCGAACTGTCGTAATAACGTATAAACCGTTTATCTGTTCTATAGCTAGCGACGAAAAAATCGTCGTCCGGTCCGTCACTAAAGATAATGAACAAGATATGTAAAATAAAGAAGTATACAATAGAAACGGACTATCTATCTATATATATATATATATATATATATATATATATGGCCAAATTTTTATCATTCTGTGTTCTAAATTTTAACATATATGTTTTAACTTTCAGAGTGCAATGAATAACATATCAAACATTCATATATACAAACACAAGATATATTTTGTTATTTACTTTTTAATATATTTTTAAACTAGAGATATATTGATATATCTTATTTTTAATACATTTGGTCAAACTAATAATATAAATTAATGCATCGTAATAACTGAAATCTTCAGCCAACAAAAATCGTACGATTATATTTAGGCTAACGTTGTTTTCTATAAAGTCAACCTTGACCGACTCCTTTTGCATTAAAAATAGTGAAACCCTAAAAATCTACTTTACCCAGAAATTTCGCTGAATAACTGATCCATTAAACATAGACTAGTACACAGTAGATTCTACGTCGTATTGCAACCCTAACATCAAAATAGCTTCCTACATTTGGAAAGTCTATTGTCCTTCCCAGCTGCCCCTGCCCCCTTTTTATTTTAATTTCTCCTACGTACACACGCCACCCCACGCCTCCCCTCCCCTCCCCTCCCCTCTAGGCCGGGCTGTTTGACGATCCACTAATGCTTTTTCTTAATCGGATAGTACCTATTTCCTACCTATTTAAGGACTAATTTATTGGGAATTGATCTCATATATAAACATTAATTAAGCATTTAGCTCAAAAATTAAATGTAAATATTGTGAAGTACTAACCTTTTAATTAATCTAGGATTATATATATAGTCTTAAGACTTGTATTATTATTCGGATTTAAGGATGAAGTTTTAATTGGTGTTGTAAATAAAGTGTGATGTCTGCGAGTCTGTTCTGTATTGACTTGATTAACTCTGATCTGTATTTTGAGTTTGACACGTTTACTAAACGGGACAAATTCGTATAATAAAACTCGACTTCACTTGACTCAATATAATTCATTTAACTATAAAACCAATTTAAGTTTACAACTTACAACTCAAGCTCTAATAATAATTATTTACCAAGCCTTTCTGGTGCACTTTGTTCTTTATATTGATTGATAATTCTGCACATATATTTAATTTACTCTCTATGTATGCACGTGAGGGGGGTTAACTAACAAATACCATGGTAGTGAATTTATTTAAAATTAATCATAGTTGACAATGAATGTATCCTTCCAAAATTAATGCATCATGTTTTTATAAAGTTTCTACACATTAAAAACAATGAATTGCAAAATTAAATGATTATGGCCTTTTAAAAAAATCATTTTTAATTTTTCTGAAAATAAAATTTTCCTATTTGATCATCTAAAATCTTAAACTTTAATTAGAAGAGGACCCTAACAATATTAGAAGAGGACCCTAACAATATTAATGTATATCAATCAAATAACCATCTATATATAAATTAATGGACTCATGAAAAAGAATATATATATATATATATATATATATATATATATATATATATATCATTTACTTTGGTGGAAGGGAGGAGGAATATCTTCTCTTTAAGTTGAAGATGAGAGCTTATGTTGACGTGCATGCTGTGTGGGGTTCTTTTTCATCTCAGTCCATAGATAATTATGAACTGCGCTTATGCATGCTATTTCTATTTTAGGTCTCTGCCTCCTTGACGCATTAATTTCTTTTAGTTCTAGCAATTACACCATCTCTCTCTGTAGCATAAAAAAACCACTTTCTATGTTATAGTGACGAAAATAATTATCACTATAGTCAGTTTGTTTTTATTTTTATTTTTGTTTTTAGTTTCCTCATTATAATTCGCTGAAGAATTGTCCATATATATATATACACGAGATTAAAGGTATAAATTTTGTAACTAGCATGGACAGGGCCGTTCTGAGCACGGGCGGGAGGGTTAATCGTCCTGATCCCCCGATCAGAGGGACCCCAATTATATATATATATATATATATATATATATATATATAAGATTTTTGAACATTTGATTGAAAATTTTGTTTCTTGGAATACTATAATAAGTATCTTTCAATGAATATATTCTTATATATTTTGTTGTAGTCGAATTTCTCATATATTTTATTATAATCTAAATTTTCATATATTTTGTTGTAGTCGAACTATTATGTGTTAAGCTTCGGAAAGGTACTTTTTTGAATTAAGCAATTGTACTTTTTATTTATTTATTTTTAACTTTTTTTATGAAAATAATATTTTAAAAAAGTTCTCGTTTTCATCTTTCGTCATGGACCACAAAAATCTCAGGAATGGCCTTGAGCATGGAGAGAGCTAAAGAGTAAAGTTTGAAAATTAAAACAGTAGTGTAAAGTTGTGGAAAAGAACAATCCTTTTAGAGGGACCGAGAACTTTCGATCGGTCTAGTGTCGGGTCTAAAATTTTTATTTTTTACTTTGACTCCGAAAAAATTTATTGTATTTATTTTAATTAAATTTTTTATAAAATTTAATAATTTAGGTGTAATTTAGATACATATAAAAAATATTAGGAGAACGTATGCATCACATGCATGCAAAGAGATGCAGGTGGCCAGGACTTTAATGAAGTATTTATACGCAACTCCAATATAATGGAGTAACATATATATATATATATATATATATATATATGAATTCCATCCATGGCAATCGGTTGTCATGGACACTGTTATAAAAATTTACTTTCGGACTGTTGATCAACTTATTGGAAGGCTTAGATTGAAACATAAAAATTGTCAATCGACACAGCTCTTGTTGTGCCAAAATAACAGGTTGTACCGGCTTTTATTTTAATATAAGTGCCCCACATGGTCAACTGTTGTCATTTTGGTTAAACAAAACGAATTTTTAATATTAAAAAAGTCCAAGCCGGCACATCTTGTACCGGTCGGGTATTTTTTTTAACGTATTTCCCCATTATATAATCATGACTCAGCACATTAAAATCACATAAAAAAACAAATAATACCCGGCCCGTACAAATTGTGCTGGCTGTGAATTAAAATATATATAAAATTTCCAGCCGGTACAAGTTGTGCCGGCTTGGAATAAAAAATTAAAAAAAATTCCCTTGGCCTTTAAAAGAATTGTTTACAACTATTCGCTCCTAAACAGATTCGAACTCGCAACCTCCCGCTTCAAACCCTTGTCATATGACCACCCGAGCACCACGGGCCAAGGGAATATGACGAGGGTTTGAAGCGGGAGCTTGCGAGTTCGAATCTGTTTAGGAGCGAATAGTTGGAAACAATAACATATATTAATTATTTGGAGCGTGATCCTGAAAAATATATCGAAATATGGAAATGTAGTGGTGTGTGATAAAGTTCGACGAGCTTATAGACAGATCATATCAATGCATTCTTTTCGAGTACCCTTTTTTTGAATATATATTATGTTAAAAAAATTCTTGACCTCCCAAAATCAAATTGTGATTTCGTACCTGATCTTCACATGCTCCCATATCACCCATCCTATGTAAAATGTTTGTTCGTTCGTCCGATGACATGATCAATCCCAAATTAACATATATTAATCAAATGGTCTATTTGGTTTACGTACAGAAAGAGGAATCAATATTCCTTCCAATTCTCTGCTACTTTATCATCATTATTCCTATTTTGTTGTATATAATGTTAGAAATCTCATTATTCCTACTGATGTGTATATAGTGACATAATTAAACCAATTCTGAGAGTCAATTTTAGCATATATGCCAAATCTAATACAGTAGTTTGAATTTAAAAAAGAGAATATTTGTTACGATACTATTCGGATAAATACATTTTTATTTGTCTATAGACAAAATACGCGGTTTGTAGGTGAAATATACGTACTGTCCAAATTAAAAAAAAAGGAGGGTAATATATGCTACTATTAAAAGGGTTAAATAATTTAAATATCAACTGTCCAAACTCTTGAAAGGCAAGAGAAGATGCGTTTACGAGAATGGTGTCATAGTAAATATTTGTTATAATTCATTCTCCATATATATATATATATATATATATATATGGTCCGGATCTTAAGTTTCACCCCTTTATCTATTCACCATTTGAACATTTATTCATTTCCATTTGAAGCTCACCCCTTTAGCGACGGACCCATGACGGTCCGATCGATCATACAACCGTCGTCTATACTTTTAGCGACGGACAACATATAGCGTCGCTAAAAGTATAGACGATTTGATGTGTATGACCGAACCATCGTCGGATTAAATAGCTAAAAAAGTGAGCAGTGAATGGACAATAATAATTTTAAAAACTCTAATATATATATATATATGAAAAAAATGTATATATACAATTGTGTAATAAATTAAATGCCTATAACGTAGTTTTTTTAAGCTTATAATGACGATTCATTGTCATTATATATTTATTCAATCTATACATGTGAACTGAGCGCATATATACATATATACCACCATAGTTCCAAATGAGTTTTTTTATATATATATATATATATATATATATATATATATATATATATATATTTGATTTTCGACTTCTTTTATGATATAATGGTTTGTATTACTCACACTAGGACATTAAGTTTTTCAAATAAACAAAACTTAAATTATTTATCTATATTATAATAGAAAATTAACTATTTTTGGTGAAGGTGTGTCACATTTTAAGATAAATAAATAATTAATTAATTACATGGTTCTTATCTCTCTCCCACTTTGTATCCCTATTTTTTTTCTTTTATCTTTTTTTATCCATGTTTTTCAAGTTTATCCAAATATTTAAAAAATAAATTCTTAATTACGCACGTACACACAGACTGCTATACATAAAAGAAAGCCAAATGAAATTCTCATTTTGAAAATACTGTTGGTTTTAAGGGATGGATCCACCCCCATACATCTAGTCTAGTCTAAACAGTTCCCGCTTCGTATGAATCAGAGATGACATTAGATTAGTACCGTCTTCTTCAGTTATTTGTGGAATGAATTACATAATTGCCAGAGATCTGAATACAAATTTGAAATTATGGAAATGCAGAATCCAATAATAGTATCCTGTGATTATTAAAACTGGAATAGGGTATCCAATGCCCAATCACAAACTCCAACGGTCCAGTCCCAACCCTTTCTCAATTCATGGACAATTAGGACAGTTTCTAGTACAAGGTACCCTTTTGATCTATCATTAAATAGAATTTTCACCTGCCACAAGGCCCACAACCTACAATTATTTAGCAGTACACCACTCATTAGGCCCATTTTACTTTAGTATTCCCTTTAAGCCCAATATGATCATACGACATGATTTTTTTATATTTTTTACAATTATTTTTTAAAAGAAATTATAAAAAATTAATATTTTTATATAGTTCTCTCGATATAACCCACATGGATTTTATTAACTGTTCATATGAGAAAATAGAATTTTACTTGCATATGAATTGGACTCTTTTTAGTCTATCAAATTTCTTCAAATTTAAAATAAAAGATAAAATATCTAAGGCCCTAAATTTTACTCACATTAAATTTTTTATTAATTCTTTAGGTTATTTTCATATGTTTATTTTGGTAACTAAAAAAACGTGTAGTTCGGCACCTTTTTTTTCCTCCATTTCTCTCTTTCATTCCAATTTTCTCTCTTCACTTTTTCTTTTAAAGTATTATAATTTAAATTTCAAATATATTAATTATTTGAAGAAATTATCATGCGCATCGCACGTGCACATATAGACTAGTATTTATAAATTATAACGAGTAGAAATGGAACCTCAACCGTTAGCGCAGTGATTCAACGTCGCTTTGAGATGAGCCGTAAACCCGGATATTTTAGGATCGGATCGACTCCCACCAATAACAATTTGTCAAAATCAGAAATAATTCATGGGGCCACGGGAACACGAACGTAATCCCGTATGAAAAGGCGGACTCGGGTTATCCAAAAAAAAAAGTAGAAATGGAACAACCAGTGCCTTCTATATTCAAATAAGTAAAAAGCTGGGCTCCTGGCCCTCAAATGAGTTGGTCCATCCTTAATATATAGCTCAAACAAAACTTAATATATGTAGTAGGAGAAATGGAAAAATTTCATTCCAGCCGGTCCAATTTTAAATATCCCCCCAAATCACAGAGGTTTATACCATCCAATTTGAAAAGAGGAAAAGAGAAAGGGGGAAAAATATAAAGAAAGCCTATCTTTTAGTAAGGAAAGGCAAATTTATAAAAATGTAAAAAAAGTAGTACAAGTAAAAGGACTAAAGAGATTGATTATTGTATGCAAGACTTGGACTAATACTGCATTGTATGTACTTGAACTTTAGTTTGTTGTGGTATAATATGTGTATTACTCCCCCCACAAGCTGAAGGCATATATGGGTTATATAAACCCAACTTGGAAGCTAAATCTCAATGATTAGTACGACTTAAAGTTTTAGTCAACAAATCAACAGCTTAATCTTTAGAAGAAACATTAAGAGTTTGAATAATATATACTTGCACCTTTTTCCTGATAAAATGACAATCAATTTCTATGTGTTTGGTGCGAACATGATAAACGGGATTAGCTGCAAGTATATGGATGTCTTATTGTCACATAATATAGGAGTATGACCATGAGTTAGTACCTCTAAATCTCGTAACAAGCTATGCAACCATAGAAACTCGTAAGTAGTAGTAGTAAGTGCATGATACTCATCTTCAGCTAAATTTTGAGAAGTGACAAATTGCTTTTTAGACTGTCAAGAAACAAGAGAAGGACCTAACATAAGGTAGAATCCAATAACAAGTCGGGGAACGGAGTGATGGTTCGAGATGGTGCATTAGTAATTCTCACTATTCTGTGAAATAGTGTGATAGTATGGAGGACTTATTTTGAGTTTGAATCGCCTGTCAGAAGACAATATTTATTAAAAAACACATAATTTCGTGTTGTATTTTTAAGTTTGTATTTGTATTCATCACAGAGTGTATTTGGCTACTCGGAATGAGTGATGTATCTATTATTTGGTGGCGTCACATAAGTGACATTGAGTAAGCATTCCCCCAATATATACTTGATAGGTAAACATGCATGGAACCTTAAAGCTGTAACTATCTCTAAAATTTGTTTATGTTTTCTTTTCGTTCTTCCATTTTTTGAGGATTATCTACACAAGTACTTTGATTAATAACACCATGAGATGCCAGAAAAGGTGATAAATGCTTATTAAAAAATTAACTTCCATTATCAGTTCTGATAATTTTAACTATGATATGAAATTGATTCTTAACATAAGAAAAGAAATCAAGAATAACCTAAAACTCGTGTTGTTTTGTGGACATTAGAAAAGTCCATGTGGTCCTAGAATGATTATTTACTATAGTTGTTGGAATTTATGGCTCATAACTGTAAAGCTTTCAAAACAAGCCAAGTTGATAGTCTTGTTGGAATTTGCAACCTCTTGTTGTCTCAAAAGCATATGGTGTTGTAAATATATATCAATAGCGATCACAATAAGCGATCAAGAAGACTATCAATTCATCGATTGAATAAGTGAAGAAAAGAGCAAGAACAACGTAGCAACAAAAGCGAGAAGCGAACAAAATTGGAACAACTTAGTTTGTTATATGAAAGAGGTAGGCGTAGCAAAACTCTTGTACTAAAAAGTGATTCGCCTCTTTGGTTAGAAACCTTAGTGCAGTTGAGCTCCAATGGCGTTCACTCTCCGAGATTCAATGGCAAAACCTTCGATTGCGTGTACTCGCGAGAAGAAGGATATGGACTGTCTTTGTGGATCGCCTAATGAAGCGATTCTTTAGAAGTACGAGAAGAAGACTGTAATAGAGTATATCTGCGGCGTGTATGGTATGGTGTCTATTCTATGATGAACTGAAGCAATATATATACACACGAATAAGAACGTTGGAGTTATTCGGCCATTAAGTTTCCGTTTGGGAATAGAAAACGTAAACATAAATAAGGTTTCCGTTTGGGAAATTTAGGGATGAAACGAACGGCTAGGGCATTAGCTTAGGCTACCTGGGTGCACCCGCGAAGCACAATCCACCGGATCGGCACCCCCCCCTGCGCGGGCGTATCGCGCGCACTAAGGTTTTCTGAACGAAAGTTCGAGAACCAAGCTTGGCTTAGCCCAATTCCTTAGCCGTCCTCATGTGCGCGAGCCCATCCCTATTTCCTCAACCATGTTACTAAGCCCATGACAACAAGTACTAATATGCACCATAAGAGTTCCTAAACTAGCCAATGTGGGACTTTGAAAAACCATAAGATTTTGGAGCATAACCAACAATCCCCCACATGATCCAAAATTATCGTAGATAGAAAAAATAAAAAGAAGTGAGAAGGGCAATGGATTTTAGATACATAACGTCGATACCTTATGGGTTTGAATCGACACTTAGTGGAACAAGCTCATGATTATAGATTATAGGTGAATTATATTCTTGAACCTATTATCGTTATATAATCGATTGAGTTTGCACACATATCTTAAATCTGAATCCACACAAGTCCATGATTGGTAGCGTTTAAAGCCATGCGCCATGTTCCGATTTTCATAAAGGCTCAGAGAGTTTGCGAGGACTCTCATAGAAGCGGCCTACACTTCCACCTTTATATAGGTGAACCCATCAAGTGTATACTGATATACACCACCCTTTAGAGGCTATGAGTTTCATTAAGAATCTAAACGATTCATCCTTTCACAATTTGTCAGTAAGCACCACATGCACACAAGAAGGGATATAAATAATTATAGTGCTATAATTAAATAATTGCATGACTTGTTATTACCCATTGAACCCAATTCATGGGATCTCCAATCACATGGGTTGGGTTTCCATCACATATTATTTACTCAAAATAATGGCAATAATCCCATCCCTCTGGATGTTTCTTGGACTACCTTTTTATTCAATCCCTTAGTAAGCGGATCCGCTAGGTTCTTTTCAGACCTTACAAATTCCATGAAAATAACTCCATTACTGATCAGTCCTCGTACAATATTGTGCCTCAAGCGAATGTGTCTCTGTTTTCCATTATAAACATGGTTCGATGCCCTCGCTAATAGCCGCTTGAGAATCTGATGTAAAGAAATAGATGGAAATAAACATACCACAATGGTATATCGACCCGATAAATTCCTTATCCACTCGCTTACAGACGCCAATTCTAAGCAATAAATAAATTGATTCCATAGTAGATCTAGCAAGACAAGTTTGTTTAGCAGATTTCCAAGCTTGACTCCTCCACCTAAAGTAAACACATAACCACTAGTGGAGTTTGTTTCATCGTTATCGAAACCCAATTAGCATCACAATATCCTTCTAAAACACTAGGATGACCGAGTAAAATGTACACCTACATTAAACTGCTCCTTTTAAATACCTCATTAGTCGTGACAATGCATTCCAATGTTCTTGTGAAGGATTATGTGTATATCTCGCTAAGTCTACTTAAAAGCATATGCAATATCGGGGACGAGTGCAGTTCATTAAATACATTACACTACCAATGATTCTAGCATATTCAACTTGCGATACCATTCCCTTTATTTTTCTTTAAATGCACACTAGAGTCATAAGGGGTTCTAATGACTCTTCATTAAAGAAATCAAATTTCTTAAGAATATTTTCCACATAATGAGACCTTGTGATAAAACTAAACCATTTGCATGTTTATTTATTTTCATGCCAAGAATCAAATCGCTTCTCCTAAATCTTTCATATCAAATTTAGAAGATAAAAACTCTTTTTGTAGTTTTCACAACTTTCTCATCATTACCAAATATAAGCAAGTCATCCACATATAAACAAATAATCACACCACAATTTCCATTGAATCTACTATATGAACACAATCGCCGATTCATTTGTCACAAAATTATTAGACAAGAGAGTTCTATTAAATTTGTCATTCCATTGTTTTGGTGCTTGTTTCAAACCATACAAAGATTTTACAAGTCTACACACTTTATGTTTCTTCACTGGAACAACAAAACCTTCAGTTGACACATATATATTTCTTCATTTAACTCTCCATTCAAAAAGCGGTTTTAACGTCCATTTGGTGGATTATCAATTTATGAATAGAAGCTTAAAGCAATTAGAATTCTTATAGTTGCTAATTTAGTCCTTTGGTGAGTAAGTGTCAAAATAATCAAAACCTTCCTTTTGAGTAAACCCTTTTGCTACAAGTCTTGCCTTAAATTTATCAATAGACCCATCGACTTTTAACTTCTTTTTAAACACCCATTTACATCCAATAGGTTTACATCCTCTCAGGCAAAATTAACTAGCTCCCATGTATGGTTAGACATAATAGATTCTAGCTCACTATTAATAGCATCCTTCCAAAAATTTGCATAAAAAGATTTCATTGCTTCTTCATAAGTTTTAGGGTCATCTTCGATTATAAAAGCGGTTATAAAATACGGACCAAAAGTTTTCTCAAAACGTAGTCTTTTACTTCTAGTAGATGCAGGTACAGGCTCTTTATCTTTCCTTTTAAGTGGTTCACTAATAGAAGGATTGCCCACATCTCTAATTTTCATTGGAAATATATTTTCAAAAAATTCTGC
Source organism: Panax quinquefolius (assembly GCA_020205615.1). Classification (NCBI taxonomy): domain Eukaryota; kingdom Viridiplantae; phylum Streptophyta; class Magnoliopsida; order Apiales; family Araliaceae; genus Panax; species Panax quinquefolius. Next base: position 133,538,424 of record CM035167.1, on the reverse strand, counting down.
ATCTTTTGTTTCCAAAATTGAATTATTTTGATAATTATTAGTCAGATCTTTAATTACCAAAAATCTATAAGCGAAGACTATTAGAGGCATATCCAATAAAAATACAATCCATTGTTTTAGGTCCAATTTTATTTCTTTTAAATTAAATTATAGCTACTTTAGCTAGACACTTACACACTTTAAGATATCCCAAATTAGGTGCATATTTTTCCATAAATGATATAGTGTGAGTCTAACTTTTTATGTGGAACTCTATTTAAAATATGATTTTGAGAAAGGCAAGCTTCTCTCCCACATATTAGAAGGTAAAGCGAACTAATTAACATAACATTCATCATATCTTTAAGTGTTCTATTTTTCCTTTCTGCAACTCCATTGGATTGTGGAGAATAAGGAGGAGAAGTTTCATGTATTATTCCATTTAGTTCACAAAATTTTTAAGACTTCTGAATCATATTCACCTCCACGATCGGATCTAAGTCTTTTAATTTTTCTTTCTAAGCGATTTTCAACTTCCGCTTTATATTTAATAAACATTTCTTCCGCTTCATCTTTAGAGGAAAGTAGATAAATTGAGTATATCTAGACATATCATCCACAAAAGAAATATAATATTTCTTACCACCTCTACTCGTAGTATTTTTAAAATCACTAGGTCACTTTATGAATTAACTCAAGTAATTGGTTTGTCTTTCAACACTTTTAAAAGGTTTTTAGCATGTTTTGCTTCTACACAAATTCGCATTTGTTAAACTCGGTATTTGCAAGATTAGGTATAAGTTCAAGTTGTTTCAACTTTTTTAATAGAAAGCTACATTCACGTGTCCTAATCTAGCATGCCACATATCCAAAGATTCAACAATATAAGCAAAAGAAGCATTCTTATTATTCAATTCATTGAAGAAGCATCAAGTACAAATAAACCCCATTACAAAAACCTTTCCCAACAAATTCTCCATTACGAGTAAGTACAAGTTTATCGGACTCAAACACAAGTTTAATGCGACTTTGTTCAACAAAGACCGGACACAAGATTCCTACGAATATCGCACACACATGAAGTACATCTTGTAGGAAAATGGTTTTTCCGAAGTTAATTTTAGTAAGACTTTTCCTTTTCCCGCAACATTGGTGGCTCGAAAATCCCCATAAAGACCTTTTCTCCATTAGTCACATTTTCGTAGTTGAGGATTACGTCTCTCATTAAGCATGAAATGTGTACAGTGGCCCCAGTATCTACTACCCATTCGTGAAGTTGTCAACAAGGTTTACTTGAGACTAAAGAACGATAATATCATCGGATTCAATTAAATTTGCTTGGGGCTTAGGTGAGAATTATTATTTTTGTTATCTTGCCCTTGAAAGTGACACTTCATAGCAATATGGGCGAGTCGCGCCACATCTGAAGCAAGGACCTTTAGTGAAAGATAAAGGTTTCGAATTTGATTGGAATTGTTGAACCTATTATCCTTTCTTCCCATTGATTTTTGATTTTTCCATTTGTAGTTTTTGGGTGATGATTTTGGCTCTTCTTTTGTGGCTTTTTGTTCTACGAGATTAGCTTTGACAGTATGAGTTGGAACTACGTCTCCCCTTTCTTTAGCCCTGTTTTGTTCTTCAATATAGATGTGAGCCACTAATTCCTGCATAGTGAAATATTTAGTTTCATGTTTGAGGTTCATCTTATAATTTTTCCACGAGGGTGGTAATTTTTCGATAAGTACAGCAACTTGGAAATTCTCACATATTTTCATTCCTTCCCCAATGACTTCCCCACAATTGTTTGGTATGTATGAACTTGATCTATAATGATTTCCGTCTTGCATCTTAAAATCTAGAAATTTTGACGCAACATATTTCTTAAGTCCAGAGTTTTCAACCGCATACTTAGATTTTGAAGCTTCCCAAATCTTCTTAGCACTTTCATACGGATAATATATCTCAAACAGAGAATTAGACAAATAGTGTAACAAATATCGACGACACGTACGATTATCCTTAACATAGTCTCTTTTTGCAGATTTATCAGAATCAAACTTCTCAACAATTTCAACAGCAGCAGGAGTAATATCATTCACAGTAACAGCAAGAGCATCCTCATACAACACATATTCTAAGTTCATGGTTTCCAAATAAAATAGTATGTCTTCAGACCATCGCTTAAAATTAGTACCATCAAAGCGTTCAATTTTAGATAAGTGCAAGGCGATTTCATCATCTTGTTAATAACAGGATCACTTTTTAGATTGTTGTAAATATATATCAATAGCGATCACAATAGCGATTACCGAAGAGCACTATCAATTGCGATGAAAAGCCTAGCGATAGCAAGAACAACGTAGCAACAAAAGCGATGGCGAACAAAATTGGAACAACTTATTTGTTATATGAAAGAGGCTTAAGGCGTAGCAAAGCTTCTTGTCTTAAAAAGTGATTTCGCCTCCTTTGGTTAGAAACCTTGAAATGCAGTTGAGCTCAATGGCGTTCACTCTCCGAGATTCAATGGCAAAACCTTCGATTCGTGTACTCGCGAGAAGAAGGATATGGACTGTCTTTGTGGATTGCTTGATGAGCGATTACTTAGAGAAATGCGAAGAAGAAGGCGTAATAGAGTATATCTGCGGCGTGTATGGTATGGTGTCTATTCTATGATGAACTGAAGCAATATATATATACACGAATAAGAACGTTGGAGTTATTCGGCCATTAAGTTGAGTTTACGTTGGAGATATAGAACATAAATAATGTTTCCGTTTGGGAAATTTAGGGATGAAACGAACGGCTAGGGCATTAGCTTAGTATAAATTCATTAGGGATTTTACCAAAACAGTGGGTTATTGGTACCTAGGTGCACCCGCGAAGCACAATCTACCGGATCGGCACCCCCCCTACACGGGCGTATCGCGCGCACACACGCACTAAGGTTTTTTGAACAAAAGTCCGAGAACCAAGCATCCCTATTTCCTCAACCATGTTAGTAAGCCCATGACAACAAGTACTAATATGCACCATAAGAGTTCCTAAACTAGCCAATGTGGGACTTTGAAAAACCATAAGATTTTGGAGCATAACCAACATATGGTCCCCAAACATCATTGTGTAACAATTGAAAAACAAAAGTAGCATTACTTGTACTAGATTTAGGAAAGGAAAGTTTACATTGCTTGGAAACATAACTTATAGGACGGGTCTTGTTACAAGTTTCAGACACAAAAGATGTGATACATGGAATTTTATAAAGAACTATAATAGAGGCATGCCCAAGGTTCGTGTGCCATAATGCACTGTTTTTTTTTTTGTGATACTAGAATTAACATAAGGTTGAACAAAAGTAGGGTTGTCAACTGCATCTGTGGTCACAGTAGATTGGGGAATATACAGATGATATAAACCATCATACTCCTTACCAATGGCCAGAATTGTCATCTGGTTCTGGGCCTAAAAACACATTGATAAGAATGGAATTGAACTGAACAACTTGAATCTTTTGTTAACTTGGTTACAAACAACAAATTATAGTTGAAATTTAGAACAAAAAGAACATTGTGTAAGGTTAAGATATGTGTCAAAATAACAGAGTCAATCTTAGTCACAGGAATGGTATTTACCATTTGTCAAGGCAATGTGAATTGGTTGTAATAAGGTTATAACATCATGCATAATTTCTAACTGTGGACACATATGATCTGTTGCCCCTGTATCAATAATCCAAGAAAACTTGTTATATGTGCCGGAAGAAAACATGGAATAAACCATACCTGTAACATAAACCATCACCTTTATTTATCATGACCATATTCATCATATGATTCATTTGAGCCAACTGATTACGCATATGCTCTATTTACATATGAGTATCCATAGACGGATAACCAGACATTGCCTAAGCTCCTGGTACAGTGCCCATGTTAGCTTGAAAAGGAAACCCATAACGAAGACCCATGTTAGGCTAAAAATTTTGAAAAAGTGGATGTCATGTTTGCACTTCTTGCAGATTATTTTCCTTTAGGAAAAGGCCTAAAATTCTAAACATTATTGCCATTAAATTTCCCTTTCTTCTTCTTTAAAGGATATCCATTCAATTTGAAACAAGTTTCTTTGACATGATTGTCTCCATTACAATAAGTACATTTAAGAGGTTGTTTAGCAAATGCTCCTTGATTTTCATGACTTACATGTTGTTAAGAAAATTGAGTATTACCAGAATTTTTTCCTGTATTGTGAGCAACTAAAACTATATGATTATCATGATTTGTACTGGTAAATAGGCCAATACTTAGGCAAATGAGACATTATCAAAATTTGCCCTCTAATAGTAGAGTAACTTTCATGCAATCCTATTAGAAACTTTAGCAATTTCCTTTTCTGCTCCCTTTCTTCTTAATTACACCTTGTGTGCTCCACAAACACAATCAACAGTAGGCATACTCATCCCATAAGTTCTTAAGTTTGTGATAATAGATTTCAACATATTTATGTCATTGTTCTTAAAATATAAATATCCTTTAGAATTTGGTAAATTTGTGTTCATTAATTCTTGAAAAACTTTCATCCGAGTTCATTTCAAACCTCATAAGTCGAGTTCACAAAACTCATGCCACCATTAATATCTTCAAAATCCAGGTTATTATCATATCATTTACTCTCTCCTATTGAGCAAATAAAGGAGAATCCATAACAAGTTTTGGATAACTTCCATTAACCAAAACAAATTTATTTCTAACACTTAAAACTATTTGCATGGATCGTTTCCAAGGAGTAAAAGTATTTGCTCCTATAAGCCTTTCAGATATCAAAACTAGTGTCGGAAGAACAAATTATAAGTATTCGAATCTACTGGAATAGAAATAACATCGTGGCCTGTTTCTGTTTAATTGTTGTTGTCTGAACCTTGTCCATGATGTTGATTAGTTGAAATATTTGACTGAACCACATTTACATAGCTCAAATTCACCATAGTATTTTGAAAGAAAATAAAACTGGATCTAGAACCAGATTTGAACGAGAATTTATAAAAAAGATTTGAAAGCAATTGTTTATGTATTATATACAGAAGCTACATCAATTGCCTGAATCTTGAGCAATCAGTTGTTGAGTACTTTATGTTCAATATTCTCCCACAAAACTTGGATAAAAGAAATCATCTTGAACAATCTAACTTATTTTGTTTGGGTCGTGAATGATTAACTGGATCAGAGCTATATATGTTGATGGTAACTTAATTATCACAGAGCAGTTAATTCCCATGTAGTACTAGCAATACAATACTCCATATATAGTTTTAGAAGAGAATAAGAATTCTTTGGATATCCATAGAATTACATCTACTACTACTACCATAAGTACAAAAGATTTAGAGAAAACTTGATATACGTATAAATACTAATCCGATTTTGTTCTCTAACTATTACAAGCAATCATAAGCTTCCCTCCTATGTGCCTTTGCGAAGAAAATCTCGAGATCAGGTGCTTGAAAATACCCATTTTTCGGCTTCCTCCTCTGTTTCCGGTAACCAGCTGCTTTCTTCCTCGGCGCCGGTGGACAAGCCGAGGCTGCTGGAATTTGACAACTACCGCGTTCCGGCGTTCTGCAGCCCTCTTCCGCCGAACCATAATCATAATTATAGCCACCCGCCTCCATTTTTTCAACTATCTATAATTAGAACAAGAATATTAATTCAGAGAATTTTCTACTATTATAGCTGTATTTTTTTTTAATGGGGATTGAACTATTGGAATGTGCTTATATATATCTATGTACTTGTAAAGTTTAATTTAGTAGTAGTAACTACTTGTTTTTGATGGATGTGGCTTCTTCGGGAAGCTCCTAATTGACTTAATCAAATCGCGTATAGTGGAAGCCATAATCCTACGTGGACTGTGGTTTTGCTGAGGTGGAGCTACACGTGTACGAAAAAGGCCCCGAAAAAGTTGGGGGAAAAAGGGCGGAGAAAAGCGCGGGAAATTTCTGAGAAGAGACTGGAAAAGGCTTTTGTTTAGATGTGGACCGCTAAAATGATGAGATTGAGAGTCCGCCAATGATTTTTTCAGCTTTTTTTCAGAGCGGGCTTTATTCGATGCTTATTCTCTTTAGTGGGCCCATTGGGCTTGTGGGTCGGTCTGTGTGGTGAGCGAATAGTAGACGTGGAAAGATGGGCAGACTGCGTCGTTTTCGTTATGGACATCACCGTCTGTCATTATGCCAACCTTTGCTGACCCCACGTGCAGCAATTTAGTGGGACCCCCCAAATGTGTAACTTGAATGCATGATGGGGTTGGGGTTGGAGTGGGGTTGGGGGGGGGTACACCTATTGACCGGTACCGTCCGGTGCATCGGACGTATCGGTCAATAGATGCACCGGACGCCCCTCCAATCTTGCATGATGACAGTTAAAAATCGAACCTAATCAAAATATAAATGAGTCAAATATGAGCAAATTTTAGAGTTCGATAAATTATTCGAACCTAACTTTCTATTGATACTCGAATTATATTCGTTCGAAAAGTTCAAACTGTTCGGGTTCGATTTAGGTTCGGACTCAACTCGGTAACTAAATGAACCTCAATCAAACTTTATTTTATACTCGATATATTTTGTGAATCAAATTTGAACAACTCAATACCCAACTCGACTCAATTTATTTACACCCTTAAAAATATTAATGTGACTATTCATTTTGAATAGTAATAAGAAGGGACTTATCTTTCCTTCCTATTATTTCAAATATTAATGTGCATGCCAAAAAGACTACATGCAGGCATAACTTAAATTTTTTATTTTTTATTTTTTATTTTAGTTACGAGCTTCTAAACTCACACGGATACTTCAAATTTTAAAACAATTATTTTTATTTAAAAAAATGTAGTGAAAATTACGTTGTAGTTTCAAAAAAATTAATACCATTTACTTAAGCAAGCAGAGTCCATTCTACTGAGGCCAACCTTAGTTGGTTCTTGACTAACTTCTTATGGTAGGATGGGAGAGCCTTTTCCCGAAACCGAAAGTGTTTCCTTCATCTGCTCTGCTTCTCAACTCAATTTGGTTTGGGCCGATTAAAGGGAATGTGGTCTGTCGCCTGTCGGCCTTATAGGTTGGCAATTGGAATATATAAAGAGATAATCTTTTGTGGAATGGAATATAGACTTTGTGTGGCTCATTTTTTTTTTATCTGTTTGAGTTAAAAAAGAGAGAGAAATAAATTTAGGAAAAAATTATTAATATTTGGGCGGAAAAACACAAGAACAGTTCAGATTCATTTTAATTTTAATTAATTTAGACGGAAAAGTACAAGAACGGTTCAGATTCATTCTAATTGATTTGGACGGAAAAGGGTGGTGGGAGAGAAAGGAAGAGAGGGAGAATTTCGTTACGTCGTACCTTCAGACATTGACAATTACTAGTATTCAATGTTTTTTATCGGGAATTTTTTGTGAGATAAATTTATAATAAAATATTTGCATCCGAAAGATCTTTCATATTGGTCCAAATCGAAGTTAGTTAATAAAATTTATCCCAAACGTGAAAAGATTTGGGAAGAAACAAAAAATATAAATATCATATGAAAATATCAAAAATATCTTTATAATAGTACTCAAATATAATATCATAAAAGTCAAATAGTAATACATTTTTTTAAAATTTAAAATTTCTTTCAAAAATCACAAATTCAAGAAAAGAAAATAAATTTGTTGAATTTTTGGCTTCAAAGATATAAAGGATAAAATGTAAATTTCTTTTCTCTCATAATTTTTTATTTCAAACACGGTGTTACTCACTATGTCCCATATAAAAGTAAGTGATATAATTTAAATAGGGAATTGATATTTTTCACAAGAAAAATTGATATTTTCACAAGGCCTCACTCACATGGATGTTGTAAGGAGAGTCTTGTAAAAATATCAATTACTTATAAATATGTTCCTATTGTATTCACAATGGAGTAATGGACCTTGTATAAATACACTAAAAATCTCTTTAAAAAAATTAGAAGTAATTGACCCTACTTAATTAGTTTCAAAGATAAATATTTGATCGAATTGAATTGTGATCAACATAAAAATATATATGATAAGATAAAATAAAATAAAATGAAATTATTCTTAATTCATACCCTATCATATGTATGCGCATACGCTGTAATCATAATTCGGGCATTCGGTTGAAAACTTTAGCAAGTATAACAAGTTTTATAATAAATATTACAATTTGTAATACTTTTAATTATAGTTCATATTAAATTTATGTTTAAAAATATCTTAATTTAATTTTTAAAAATTAATATTAATCTTATTTTTGGAGACAAAGAATATAAATTCCTTAAACTAGATACCCTATTCGATATTTCACCAAATTAAATTTTACTCATTTGTTGGTAAATACTATTACCAATAACATCTTTAATCGTAGTAGTAAAAAAATATTCTTCAAATTGAAATTTGTCAACCTATGTAACAATTTAAAGATCATTATTTGTTACTTTCATATTTTGTACCTTCTCAGTCTCTATAATTCAATAAGTTATACATCAAACTCATTAAACAAAATAAATATTTTAGCATTTTTCATATGATTTTGATTTCCCAAAAATAAAATAAATATTTTGAAGAGAGAGAATGATATTGCAGATTTAAAGAGAAAGAATGATATTGTAAATTTGATGATAAAAGTTGAAAATGCTGTTGGATAATTTTTTTGATTGGAATTTACAAAATGATTGATGGAGATGTTGAAAAACGTTAATCAGTGGTAGCCTGGCAGGGATGCAGTAGCCAGTTTGCCCAACCCGAAGAAGCAGAGCCCACCCACCCACCCACCCACCCACCCACCCACCTTCTAAGACTGCGGGTCAAAATTACTACCCGTTCCCTGCTTGATCAACCATTACAGGGGTCTTTGAGCTTCATTCATAGCATCTGGGCCACAACTCCACGATTCTCTTCTTTATCGTCCTGCTGCTGTACTGAAGAGAGAGAAGGAAGAGAAAAATGCCATTTATATCCCAAATACAGAGGCAAACAGATTACAAGCTTTTCCCTCCAAGTGTCCCCATCGTTATCGATAACGGCTCCTCCTACTTCCGAATTGGGTACTCTCAAAATTTGCCCTAATTTATTATATAAGCATTTTTATATATATATATATATATATATATATATATTTACATTGATTTTATTATTGATTTTCTGTCAGATGGGCTGGAGAGACTGAGCCTCGCATTATCTTCCGCAACATTGTTCAGAGACCCCGTCACAAAACCACCGGTAAAGTAGATAATTTTTCCAAAGAAAGTTAGAATTTGGCCAGTTGGGATTTACTTAATGTTTGTAGTTTACAGTAGAAATTATGAAAAGGGTTGAAATTTTATTTACTGTTCTATTATTCTCATGAATATTGAGCACTATCCAATATTCCAATTTTACCTGCTGCTCAAAATAATCATTGAAAACCTCATTGAGCAGTTTGGGTTTGATTCTCACACTTCCTTGGTACTTTTTGTGGACTTATTATTATTTTTTATTTTTTGAAACTTGGTTAAAGTTTGCATAGGACATATATAGTTTTTCTTTCCCCCCTTCTTTCTGATAGTTAACGCAACAGAATACTGTAAGACTGTAACGCTAACACAAACGTGAATAGTTAGTTATCGTACTAATCTGAAGGACATAATTTTCCAGCCTATCTAATTTTACCCTTACCTTCTGATTAAAAATCAGCAAAGAAGTAGGCTTCTCTTTTTCTAAACAGGGTTAGAGCGAGTATTATATAACACCCTTTGCTAATTCCTTCAAAAAGGATTCCCTGCCAATATCACTTATCTTCTGGTAACCTCAACCAGATCTTCAATCTTGACTTCTGGTGTAGCCTCAACTTGCTTTGTTATGAAGTTGTTATAGCTTGTATTTTCCGTTTTGCCTTTTTGTAAAATGCTTTACAATCAAATGAAGAATATATACATAGCATTTTTCCTTGGATTTGCATTCCCTATTTCCAATTATTTCTCTACCTTGCACTTTCCATGCAGGTGAAACAGTAACAATTGTTGGCGACCATGATCCAGCACTGTTGAAATACTTTGATTGCACTCGTTCAGGACCTCGTTCGGCATTTGATAGTGATGTTGTCTTTCAGTTTGAGATAATGGAATATGTGAGCTTATTTTAGTTTTATTTAGATAACTAGCCTGATTACTATCTTTGAGTGATCACTTCTCAAGTATGTTACTTCAATATCCCATCTGTTTTTCTTATATTCTTCGCTATCTAAACTAACTTACAATTTCCTATCATAGAAAAGGAAAAACTGACTTAATTATATAGCTTGATTGGTTACTTGAACTAGTAATGATCTTACATATCTATGGAGGGAGTGCATGCTAATTGGTACATAATTTCTCCTCCACAGCCTTACACTTGTCTTTTTTTGCATGTGTTAGATTCTTGACTTTGCATTCGATAGATTGGGTGCAGATGGATCACAGGTACATCTTCATATCCTTTTCAATATCGTGAGTGTATATGGTTTTGTGCTGCCAACAATGTTTTAAAAGGCGCTAGGCGGGGGGCTAGCGCCTAGGGGCCTAGGCGAGATTTTTTTTAATTTTAAGTCAATTTTAATATTTTATCTTATATTTATCCTAACAAAACAATAATATAAAGCACAACAATCTATAATAAAGATAATAAAGGCATTTGCTTAAAATTCAAACACATATCCATATTGCTAATGTCAAAATTCAAACACAAACATGCAATTGTTCAAAGTTCAAACATGTTTTTAACGTATTAGTTTTATTCATAAACAAGATTGCTATTAAATAATAAAATTTCAAGAATTTAATTCAATATTAAAACTTAAGAAACTAAACATAAATTTAAGAATTATATTGAATTAAACTAAATATTATCAATGTATCATCATTTATATAATTTGAATGTGGTACAAGTTCAAAAATTACAACTATAATAAAATTATTCATTTTGACTTGATATTGTTCACATCTTGTTGTGATTTGATATGCTACAACCTGTATTATGAATATGGTAAATCATTAAAAAAATAAATATATCAAGATCTGGTTTGGGTAGTTATTAAAATTAAAAAAAAATCTCACCGCTTAGACCCCGCTTAATTTCTTGGAGGGATTTTTTTTGCTGCCTTGGGCCTAGGTGAGGCGTCAGGGGGGCCTAACGCCTAGGCGGGGTGCCAAGGGGGACCTAGCGCCTAGGCGGGGCCTAGCGCCAAGGGGGGCCTAGCGCCTAGGCGGTGATTTTTAGAACACTGGCTGCCAATGAACAAAAAAGTCAGAAAGAAAATGATAAACCTAAGTTTTATTTGCATGAAGTGTTGTCCGTGAAGCAGTATACTGTTTCTCTTACGCTGGTCTGTAAGAATGAGAGTATGAGACCCCCCTTAATTTTATAGTTGAAACTCATTGGTTGCAGTTTGTTGTTGGCTGCGAGAGTGCTAGAGTGTGGGACAAAATCACTAATTTATTAATATAGAACAATCATGTTAGTTTATTTTTTCAAGTTAGTCTTTCTGCATTCCATAGTTGGCAGTGCGACAATATCTATTTACTTTGTGCTACACATCTGAAACATTTTATGATTTGAGTGATTGAATGTTATGATCTTAAGGCTTATAACTTGTCGTTCATTCACAAAACCATTTGTTGTTCAATTTGATGGCAGAACAGATTAACCATCCTGTGCTGATTACTGAATGTGCATGCAACCCTGTTCAATCACGAAGTAAAATGGCCGAGCTTCTTTTTGAGACTTATGGAGTTCCTTCAGTAGGTATGAGCACCGACTGATATTTATTTATAGCTGTTGCAACGTCTTTATGAACCTGAATAGCCATGCCTGAAGATCTGCCTCATTAATCATTTTGTGAATCATTATCTACCATGTTTCTATAGGCTATTAGCTGTCTACTTTTCATTGTCTTAACTAATTTTTAGCATTTAAAGTTGTTATCTGTGGTTTTACACCCCTCAGAGTTGTTTTATTTTAGCTATATTTTTGGCTCGATTCAAGTGTCTATTGTTGTTTTTATTATACCTTTTTAACCTGTCCATCCATTATTTTTCACAGCATTTGGTGTTGCTGCTGCATTCAGTTATAAATATAATCAACAACATGGGCTATGTGATAGAGATGGTCTTGCAATCTGCTCCGGATTCACCACAAGTCATGTTATCCCAGTATGCATTACTAATCCCGTATTTATTGAATTTAACTTCTTTTTCATCGGACATGCAGCATAAATTATATGCTTATGATTATTTTTTATGTAAATAGAGAGGGTTAAGCTGCAATTGTAAGTTTCTTTTTTTGAAGTTTAGCTCTGCTTGAATAATGCTTGAAATACTTTCAGCAATCACCAATGTTGAACTTGTTACTATTAGTGGTGAAGGAGAATGTTTTGTGACATGGTCATTCTATGGCATAATGACCGTTCTATGCGTGTTTCTTGGCGTATGTGTGTAAAAAGCGTACCTTTGTCATGCTTGCCTGTTTTTTGGGTTAGGCTTTGGCTGGTTTTCCCTAAAAAAAAAACCACCAAAAGAAACCATCTCGGGTTGGAGAAGTAAAGTGACTTTATCTAGATCTTTTAACAAAATCCAATCAAACAAATGGAAAGAATATGCAAAGAGATAGCATAAATTTTTATTTGATTTGAGGTTGTGGAGGACCATTAATAACTGTAAAATAAGTACGTTTTTCGATGGTTTAAATTTGTTTATTTTTCATTACTTTAAAGCTGTTGATACAAATCACCGAATCCTCTGAAAATTTACATACTTATACTTTTGCACATTCTTTGTATATTTACAATTGGATAGTTTTCAAAAAAAATAAACTTAAAAAGGGTTCATTCAGTCCTATACTCTGTAAGGAATCTAGTAGCATAGCGAAAAGATTCACCTGTCCTTTTTTGTCATGGAAGTGATTATAATTGTGTATGTTTAATATGAATTCAGTTTGTCAATGGAGAGCCTGTTTATGAAGCATGCTGTCGAACAAATGTTGGTGGCTACCATGTTACTGATTACTTGAAGCAGCTTCTTTCACTCAAATACCCCCATCATATGTGAGACTAATCTCTTTTTTTTTTCCTACTCTTCTAATAGGAACGTGCTGGCAATCAATTTCTGATCTTATTTTTGAAATTATCAAACAGGTCTAGACTTACATGGGAAAAGGTTGAAGACTTGAAAATGGAACATTGTTATATTGCACAGGATTATTCTTCAGAAGTTCGATTGTTTCAGGTAAGAAGCTATTTTCTCCTTTATCAGCAACTCTATTCTTCATCATCTGAAGTTTAAGCTCTAAAATTATCATGCAGAAAGGGGAGAAAAAAGCTGAAGAGAAAACTAGGTGTTGGCAACTCCCATGGACGCCAGCACCTGTTGAAGTGCCACCATCAGAAGAGGAACTTGCTAGAAAAGCAGCTCTAAGGGAAAGACAAGGCCAAAGATTGCGGGAAATGGCTGAGGCGAAGAGGTCTTCTAAAATAAATGAACTAGAAAATGAATTGAAGGGCTTGGAATTCCTTCTACAGCAGCTCAGGCATGTGGGAGAAAGAGACATTTCATCCTTCTTGTCAGAGACTGGCTATGTTTCTAAGCCGGAAATAGAATCTGCAGTTGTGAAAGTAACACATTCCTTGCGAAAGGCCAAAGGTGAACAATTTGAAAGTGAGGAGAAGGCAGATCCTTCCAACGCTGAAAAGTATACTCTTATTAATATCGACGACAGCATGCTAACACCAGAGCAGGTATGCTTAACCAACAATTAGCTCATGACAGTTTTCCATTTTTGGGTTAATGTTGGTTTCTGGATTTATGCTCTAACCCAAACTTCTAGGGGAGTACTGATGTGTTATAACACATCTAATGTCGACTTATTAATTGATAGATTAGACATAATACATGGGCTAAGAGAGGAAAAATATTTACGGTTGAGATTTGCCACTGTCAATTTGTCTTGAATTGTTTCTCACTGAAATAGAGGGTCTACTACTAATATTCCTATCTACCTTTAGCTGCAGTGCACCATTACTTTCAAACTGAAGTCAATTCCATAGCATTTTTGTCTTTTTGTTGTCCTTTTATGTCATCATATGTGTGTTTATGTATGTATGTATGTATGTATGTATGTATGTATGTATGTATGAATGATGTATTATGTGTGTGCATCTATGTTATTGATTTTTGATTATATCGACTATTTTATGTTTGTGGTATGCTTTATAGGTGAAGGAAAAGAAAAGGCAGTTATTTCTCAAGACCACATCTGAGGGCCGTCAGCGAGCTAAACAGAAGCGCTTTGAAGAGGAGCTACAACGAGAAAGGCAAAACAAGCAAGAAGAAGAAAAACGTTTGTATGTTGTTTAGTGTATCAAGTTTTATCATGTAATGTTTAATCAATTCCTTTATAAGTAACTAGTAAAATGGTTAAAAAAGAAAATCATCCTCTTTTTTATCCCTGTATGTAGTTGGTGCAACACCTTTTGTCTTCAGTATGAGAAACAGTTTAGTGTCATACATGATCTGTCTTTTCTGAGAAAGATATGAGTTAATGTGTTAGCACAGTCATCCATCTATTTTTCAGTAATGTCCTCTTTCTTTTTAATGTAGAGAGAACCCAGAGGTTTATTTGGAGCAGTTGCATGCTAAATACTCAGATCTCTCTGAGAAAATTGAACAGCGAAAGCGACTCAAGACCAATGGCGGCAATGCAAATGGAAATAATGTCTCTGGAGGTGTTGGCCGTGGGGAGAGATTAAATGCTGCCCAGAAGGAAAGAATGCGCCTCTTGACAACGGCAGCATTTGATCGAGGGAAGGGTGAGGATACTTTTGGTGTCAGGGATGAAGATTGGCAACTCTACAAATTGATGAGCAAAGATAACGATGATGAAGATGAGAAGCCCGATGGGGATGAAGCAGAGCTATCTCGCATCTCTTCTAGGCTGCGGGTCTGTTACTTTTTCTAGTCATGACATGGCACCTTCTATTTTTCTATTCCGCTTATATACTTGCTCTATCTAGTCATTTCAGATGTGGGTGACGTCTAAATTCCTCTATTAAATTTGTGACAGGATATAGATCCAACATTTATTCCCAAGTCAGAAGCAGGGTCATCTGTTTTTGAAACCCCAAGTCTCCGCCCTCTCACCAAGGAAGATTTCCAGATTGTACTTGGAGTGGAGAGATTTCGTTGCCCTGAAATTCTATTTAATCCCAACATAATTGGTATAGACCAAGCGGGGTTGGATGAGATGACTGGGGTCTCAACAAATAGGCTACCAACAAAGGGTGAAGGCTTGGAGGAGAGAATAACCGACTCGATTCTTATGACCGGTGGGAGCTGTCTTTACCCTGGTATGGGTGAGCGACTTGAAGCTGGAATCCGCATGATTCGGCCATGTGGGACATCTATACGTATCCTCCTGGCATCAGATCCAATTCTTGATGCGTGGCGTGGGGCTGCTGCTTATGCTGCTGCCATTCAATTCCCACAGCAGACATTCAGTAGAATGGATTATTACGAAAAGGGTGAAGATTGGCTCCGCAGATACCAATTTAGGTATAATAACTGATTGTTTTAGTGACTTTGCAAATTATCTCTTAAATCCTATAGAAGAGTCTTAGCTTAGAAAAAGGATTATACACCTGGTAGGTTTTGCCCTTGTATGTCACTACTACTTTTAACTGTGTGTAAATGCATATAACTAGTTATGCGACTCCCTGGAGTTGAGCCGCTGGCTTTCTCTGCATAGACAGCTATTTGCATAATTTGTTTGTAGCCATCAACTCAGATAATGTATGGTCTCAATTTAAAATTTGCAAATGAAAATTTCCGGGAATTGCTTAACCATCCATTGTATTATATTTAACATCATTCTTGATATTAGATTTTTAAATGTTCATAAATTTTTCAATTTTTTAGAATATATTTTTCTTCCTCTTTTTCCTATGATTTTACAAGTTCTAAAAACTTTCCACTCAAGGTCAAGGAACATATTATATTATTTAAACATCTAGAGACAGTTATAATGAAAAAAAATAATTATTTTAAGAAAAATAAATTATAAACTTTTTAATAGTAGTAAATACAGATGTATTTTTCAAATAAATTTTTGTTCTCATAAAAAAACTTTTTTACTCAAAATATATACTATTATTAGCCATAAACTTTAAATATTATTTTAAAGCTTATAAATTTTTAGAATTATTTATCTCAAAAATCCTGAAAGTCATATAAAAACATAAAATTAATAAAAATTGATTGCATAATAAAATTCATAATTAAATCAACTGAGATCCTCTCAAATTTATTTGAAAGTTGAAAAGATAAATTAATCATTACATTCCACTAAATTATAAAATATGTGGCGACAATAATCTATTGTAGTCATTACTGGATGCAAGCCTTAATTATTTTTCCACTAAATTATAAAATATATGTGGCCCTCCAGCAACTGTAGCTAAAATATTTATGTGACATACTAAAAATTATTATAAAATAATCAACTGGCATAAGCAAGTCATATTAAAAGAAATAAGGGTTAATTTTATCTATAAATTTTTAATCCCACATGATAAAATTATAATACTAGTTAAACATGTTATTAAATAATCCCCTATTTTAAGTCGAGACATTTAAAATTAATAGTCATATCTCAAGTGTAATCTTGCAAATAAACATATCAACAAATCCTAGGAGTGATAAATAAATTCTCTCGCATCATCAAACCAACAATATTTTCAGAAGCTAAAGATTCTGGGAAACATTAGACAGTCTGTATATACTTTAACCTACAAGAACAAGAACAGGGATGAAAATACCACTGTAAGCCAAAATCTTCGGTCATCAGTAGATGTGAAACAAAATTTCTATAGTAATATTCAATGCAAATTCATCTTCCATTTCGCCCATTTTTGGTCCATACCAACCTTGAGATGAGCCCAACTTTTGCAACTCGGACACTACCGCAGCCCCTGGCAAATCAGATAGATCTCTCTTGAAGCTGATCGTGTAGCTTTAGGCCGCAACCATGACGCCTTTTTAAAGAGCGGTTTGCAAATCTGGCTGAACTCTGTAGAAAAAAACCACCAAACGTAAGAAATACTGAAGTAGCACCAATAATTACAGGATGCTCCCCAGAATAATTACTCACCCTTTATATCTTCACTCTCTAGAAGCTTAATGATTAGGTGCCCCCCAGGCTTCAGCACACTAGCGTCCTCTGAATCACAACTAGAGCTACCTGATTGCTTATCCTCTTGAGTAGTAATATCAGATTGAGCTAAGGCAGCCCCTCCGACAGCTAAATCAAGTGCTCGCATTCCCAACTCGGCAGATAAAGCTGCATCCCTAGTCGTGATTCCAGAAACCAGGGGACACATATCTGAAAGTATGACGGAAAATCCTTTCTCCTGCAAAATAGGAACAGAACATGATATCTAGGAGAGTAATACTTATAAGATCATTGGGCATTCTTTTACAAATGTAAATTATAAATCCAAGCATACCAAAAGCAAAGAAATGAATAGTTTTACCATTAGTTTTACATGAGAACCACACAAATTTTGTAAACATCCTCAATGAGGCAACAATTGACACAAGTGCAAATGCAATATCCAACGACTTTTTATGATAAATAAATAATTACATTAACAAGACCCAAGTACACACGCAATATATCAATTCATAAGAAGAAAAAAATACGCCTACGTCGAACAACAACTAAAACCTCATCCTAAACGAGGAACCTCCGAAAATGTACCTACACTAGCTTCCTGTAGAAAACTATCCCAAGAAATCCATGAATTGTACAATAGAATCTGGATACACCTCTATGAGCCAAAAGAATATTACACACTTAGCTTTCCCCTCCCATTACCTACTATTCCGTTCCATTTCCACCAAATGTGAGGCACCAAATTCCTCACTTCCTCAACTCTTTTTTTTACCCACACAACACGCCAAGCCTCCAACATCCCACTCACTGAGCTCGACATCACCCATGAGATGCTAACAACTTGACAATTCAAATGATATAAGAATACTTTTAAAGATTGGTCTAGAATCTGATTTTTAAGTTGTTAGCCTAGGTTAACTTTGCTGGCCAGGACTTGAACCACACCTAAAAGTTTTTGGAATTGTTTGGCTTGAGTAAGTCCAGAGGTTTCCTATAGACTATTCAATGAAAGTTACTGCATATAGCAAAAAGTATAGAATAAACAGCCAAAGTCCTGAAGAACTGCTAAAAAGTTACCAGACACCCAGATTCAAAAAAATCATTATAGATCATTTCAAAATTCATACCCTAGAGGTGATGTGGTTCATTGAGAACTACTATTCATTTTCTAACCGAATTTCAACCTTTGTAATCCAACTATTGTACTTTACACGACCTCGCTGAGTTTCCAAACATCCTTAAACTTCCAACATAAACTCAACATACTCTCACCCTAAGCATAATCCAAAAGCCACATGCATCTTAAAAGATGCATCTTGATTATTAAAAAAAATAGAGGAAAAAAAAGATAACAAGAACAAATGAGATATTTTCTTATGGTAATCAATAATACATGGATCAAATTTCTAACACAGCCTGCATCTCGAGCAATTTATCAGAGTTCTGTTGTGTAACGAATATATGCTACTAACAGGTAAACTAGTGCTTGCCAATGGATTATAAAGGCAAGTCATGCAAAAGCATAGTACTTGAGGTTGCTTTTGACTTTATTTGGATTTCAACGCGTCATCTTTTAATAAATAATGCAAATTTGTAGCACTAAATAAAGGTAGGCAAATTTTTTACTGACGATCACAAAATATCTCATTTTAGGTGTCCAATCAATAAGCCCATTAGAAAAAAATATTAATGTTCTCAATCGAGATTGATGTTTCCAAATTCCAATAGCACTAGGGTTAACTAAAATTAGATGTGTGAGCCATCAGAAGGAGAAAAGCTTGAGGAAAACATTGATGTGAGCTATATAGAATAGGAAACTGACGAAGGTAAGAATTTCGTCTGCTGCTAGTATGCTAGTGCTGCATGATTAAGCACTCATGGTCAGAAAACTTATTGTGCACCATTGATTTTACATACGCCTCAGGTGCCTCATAAGTCATAAGGATGCTAACCTCACTATGAAATAGACAGTAGTAGATGATCTAAATACTAGGTGAACTACACACTTGACAGAGTGATGGGTTACCAATTTCCTCAAATATTAACAAGGAGTTACTCAAGCCCACCAATTTCAAAGATGATGTACTGAATGAAGACAAACAAGGTAAATGCCATAAAAATTAAGTCGAACAATTCTTCTGCTACAAATGAATCCAATATAAACATATAACTAAACAATGAAGATCAAGTTTTGTGAATGAGTTGTGCTAACCTGAGGAGAGAGTCTCCTAATTTGGTCTTTGGGGAGCTTCATGACATCAGTAGCAATAGTTTGGACCCTTGAATCACAAAGAGGAGGAACCTTCACCTTCTGTTCTGAATATCCCCACAAAAACCAATAAATCAATTCATTAAAATGCCTATAACTGAACAAAACTGCATCACTTTGTGACATGTGAGCATTAATTTCACTAAACCATAAAAAAAAATTACAATGGCCATAGTGATAATCACCTTAAGATCAATACCCAGAACAGCCCCACCATTTTTTAATGGACCCAAGCTCTGACAAGCTACCTGCTCTTAATCCATTACCCTTCAATTAGTTTTAAGAAGGGCAACCCAAAATTGTATCTTTCTGGAAAAATAAACTTGACAAAGAAAATTAAACAAATATAGAGAGATAAAAATAAATGTAGAGATCAGAGACCTGCAGCCAGGCACCCGGAGCACAACCAAGGTCAAGAACAGAGGAACCGGGTGTTATAAGTTTGTACTGCTTCTGCATTTGAAGTAGCTGCTCTTCTCATCAAAACATGAAAGAAAACATATATCAAATTGCCAGTTTTATTGGATTTATGAAGAAAATATGAGAATTGAGAGGGGATAGTGAATTGAACCTTGAAGGCAGAGCGGGCAACATAACCAAGGCGCTGAGCCTCTCTGTAGAAGAAATCTGGCGCTCCTCCACTCATCCTACTCCTTCCCAATTTGGAGCATGTCGAGGGTTTTGGGGGTTTTAGTAAGACTGTAGGCCCTGTTTGATTTCTTACATTGTACTCCTCCGTGCCAAATTTATTATTCAGTTTTGATTTTTTAAAATTAAATTGACAATTTTTAAAATTAATCTTTTTACTATTTTTGCTAAAATATATGTAAAGAGAATATAACCAAAAGAAAGTATATACAATTTATTACTAATTCCAATTTTTATAATTTTAGAAATATATTTATATATGCTTAATTATTAATTCTAAAAATAGTCAATTTGACTTAAAAAAATTAAAATTGAGCAATTAATTTGGGACGAAGGAAGTATTTGAGTTTGAGAAAGAAAATGAGAAATAAGAAATTAGAGTAATTTTTTAAAAATTTAATTTATGAGTTTTGAAAAGAAAATTTAACTTGAGAATGAGTTGATCTGATAAATGGATCGGGTCAAAATGACCCAAATTTTAATGGGTTGAAAAATAAAATTTAAATTTGTTTTTTGATGGGTCAGTTCGCGGGCCTAGACTGAATTCTATCATATTTTGACATATTTTTGGGATTGGCTCAAACGGATCGGGTCATTGGCGGGCCAATCCAAAACGGCCCAGTTTTGATGAGTTGAAAAAATAAAGTTTAAAGCCCGCTTTTTGACCGACAGACCAGCCCTAAAAATGAGATAGTATATTATTAGGATTAATTACATATTTTTTAGGGTCCTTTACAATAATATACAACATTTAGAAAATAATTACACTATTAATGCACTCATAAAATATTTACACAATTAATACACTTTCTATATTTATTTACAATATTAGTGCAATTATGATTCCTTAATTTAGAAAATTAGTATGCAATTAGGATTCAATTCATAATAATAAGAAACCTAAAATAAAGGAGAAATAACTACCATAATTAATAATTCAAATTCAAATATCTTGGATCTAACAACAAATTTAAATTCAAAAATAATAATTAAAATTCAAATATTCAAAGTTTGGCAACGTCATCTTCCCCCTCCCCTTCGCCGGTCATCTTCTTCCTCCCATTCGCCGCCGCTTCAACACCATGGACGCCGATCTCCTCATCCATTACAGCCACAGCAGCCATTGTGACGAAGGTTGATTTAATCCAGAAATTAAAAGGAGAAAAAGATAAATTTTAGTGCAATTGGTATCCAAATATTTATACAAAGGTAACCATTTTAGTTTTTTATGGGTAAAGAGAAATTTCGACAGTAGTTGGTAAGCAAAACTTTCAAAGGTAACAATTTTAGTTTTTGTTGGTTACATTTGTATTAAGGTTCGCTACCAATCGCTATTATAAAAAAAATTCTATAATAGATTTTTATAATTAATTGGTAACCAATAAAACTGAATTGATTACCTTTAGTATTAAGGTTTGGCTACCAATCTGCATTATAAAAAAAATTCTACAATAAATTTTTTTTAATTAATTGGTAACCCAATAAAACTGAATTGATTACATTTGTATAAAGTGTTAGCTACCAACTGCACTATTTAATAAAAAAAAATCTATAATAGATTTTTTGAATATAAATTAAAAACCTAATAACATTGAATTGGTTACCTTAATATGAATGTTTGGCTACCATTGTCTATATAAAAAAATCATGAAGAATCGTATTTTATGAAAAAATCGCAGGTGGAGGATTGCGTTAATGGTGGAGGAGGGCGGAGGAGAATGACGTTAATGGTGGAGGAGGGCGGAGGATGACGTTAATAAGTTGGGACTGTTAGTGGTGGAGGAGGAGAAGACTGACAAAGGCGAAGAAAGCGTGATTTTTATTAAGGAAAGAGAGGGTGTGCTATATAATTTACTTATTAATTACTTAATTTAATAAGTAAATCAATATTAATCCCCTAAATTAAGGAATCCTAATTGCATACTAATTCCCTAAATTAAGGAATCCTAATTGCACTAATATTGTAAATAAATATAAAAGTATATTAATTGTGTAAATATTTTATGAGTGAACTATTGTTGTAATTATTTTTAAAAATGTAATAGAATATGTAATTTTTCCTAAAATTTTTATGAATTAGGTTTGATGAATTTCTATATTTTTTTTATTTTTCTAAATATTTGATCAATTTCCTCCTAAATTTAGAAGAAAATTCTCATCTCTTTCAAGGTCTCATTTGATTTTAGTTTTCGTGTTACATATTAAAAGTTGTCAATTTGTCTAGGCCATAGATTTTTATGAGTTTTCTTTTTCTTTTTCTTTTATTTGACTCTTATCGTCTCTTAATTGGTTAGAGAAATATATAAATTTAAATTATTAAGAGTTGTATTTTAATAAAAATTTAAATCTATAGAGTCTTTATAAATATTGTCTTCCTCCATTCCAAATTTAAAGATTATTATTGATTTTTAAAAAGTTAATTTGAGATATTTTTAAATTTTAAATTTATTTAATTATTACACAATTTTTAAAATTTAAATACTATTTCACTCAAATAATCTAATTTATTAAAATATAATAACTATTTAAATTTTAATTACTTAATTTTATCAAACACCATACGTCACAATAAACAACTTTTTTAGTAGAAGCAAAGTCCAAATTCTCCCGAGACTTTCCCCCTAGGAAACCTCTTTGAAGACAAAATAAATGAATATATACCTAACCCCAATAGAATTTGTTGAAGAAAACTTGTGAAAATTAATAATAAAAATAAAAATTATGTTATCAGAATAAGAAGTATTATTTAATATTTATTTAATCGGTTTTATCTTCAAGTGTGTTTAGGCAAATATTAATTAATATATTTATATGCATATTCAAAATGTGCATCCAAATAAATAAAAGAGAAGAGAGAAGACGTTAGAAAAATATTTTATTATTATTTTACCCATATGTATATTTTTAAATGTACACTTTGGAGGTGTAGATAACATTAATATTTGCATACAAAGGTAAAATAATAAGACTATCAAATTAGTCAAACTTACAACCCAATTAATGCACTCCAATGCATCCAGAAATTCCTACTTTCTCTCATGTTGTTGTAAGACAAAGACTTTTAAAGATGAATTTTTTTATAAATATTATTTTTGAATATTATGGAATAAATTTGATATAAATTATAGTTGTAGGTAATATTTATAAATTTTACAAAAGTATGCAAGTTGTTATAAAATATTCGTTTGGTCGAGGAATATTCTTTTGTTAGGAATATTAGATAAATTGACTCTGTGACGCCTCTAAAATTTTTGTATACGTCACCCATCTTCTTGGCCGCCACTTATACTAGTACATAAATTCAAATACAACTTATTAATATAGCGCTGTAGTATAATACGTATATAAAGCGTGAGTTTGAATACAAATATTGTCTCTACTAGATATTATACAAACTCAAAAGGAGTCCTCATTACAACTATTATCACACTATTTCACGTAATAGTGAGGACTACTAATGCTATCCTCTCGGACCATTACTTCGTCCCCGACTGTCTCAGCCGGTATGTTCTCATTTCAAGAGAATAAAGATTGAAAGAAAAGGTGAGCTCAACTAGCCCAAGAAGAAATATTATGACTAAGATAATGCAGAATAAATTATCATTAGCCTTCAACATGTTAAAGCGATAAAATACAATAGACAACCGGCTTTAAGCTGCAGTGGAATAAGCAATCCATTAAAAGAGTCAAGTAGAGAATAAAGTCTACTATCTTTTAGGTTTTAAAGGTTTTCATCATTTTTATCATTTGAGACTCAAATTTTAATAATAAACCACCACATCTAATCATCCCATGTATCTGGCCAAGGATTTTCATCAAATTATCAATGGTCATGACTATATACCGAATCACCCCCGGTCATAATCATACCAAAACTATCCATCATCGTGCATTACAGCCATCCGGGACTTTTGTCACATCATTTATATCAAGTCGTGATTATACCGAATGATCCTGGTCATAATCATACTAAGTTCATCTACGACGTAAGCCAAAGATAACATAATATAACATGAGGATGATGACAATGACATAGTAATTCAATAAAACAAGTTCAAGAATTATTTAATCCATGAATTATTAACGCCCAAATTGTCAACATGATCTTTGTTTCAGAGAGTAAAATTCTATAATGATCGGAAGAATATTTCCATGAAAAGATATGGATGAAACGCAAATATCAAGGATATTCTACTAATTTCATGGAGTATAGAAGTCAAAGTTTTAACCAACTGGGTATAATAAAGAATGGAATAACAAAAGAAATCACCGTGCATGCAGTGCTGATGCATAAAGTTATTCCAGCGTAATAATAATAACGGAACCGGTCAAAGTGAAATTCACCTAATGGGATGTTCCAATGTAATAATAAAGATGGAACCGGATCCGGTGTAAAACACATAGATAGGATATTCCAAGCAGAATGATAAAAAGACGGAACCAGTCCGTGTAAAACACATGCATGGGATGTTCCAACAGAATAATAAAAAAATGGAACCAGGTCAGGTGTAAAACACATACAGATGGGATGTTCCAATGAATAATAGAAGAATGTCACCAAGTATAGGGTAAATCACAGATATCTGAGTTATTCCAACAGAATAATAAGAATGGAATAACATAAGGATTTCACCAAGTATAGGGTATCTGGCATGATCAAAGTTATGTATAGGGTATGCCACTTTTTACAAGTTATTCCAATGAATAATAATGAATGGAATAATGAAGTTCTCTTCAAGAAGAAAGAATAACACCCCTCACCGTAAAAAGAACCGAATATAAGTAGTGAAGTAGCGAATACTCTTCTTCTTTCTATAATTTTCTCTATAACTTCTCTCTATAATTTCTCTCTGTAGAGTTTCAAATGAATTCGTAAGAAAATAATGAAGGAATGAGCTTCATTTATAGGAAAATGGAATGCATAAGAATTAATCCATGAGCGGTCCAGATTGATTTACTTTAATCGACGGTCCATATTTAAAGAAAAATCTTTTAAATAAAATATAATATATTCTATTTATATAAAAACATTTTACTATGCAAACACTATGCAATACTATGAAAAACACTATGCAAAATACTATGCAACACTACGCATAATAAAATATAATATATTCTATTTATGTAATAACTTTAATAAAGTATTCTATTTTATATAAAAGATGTTTCATTTTATTACGTTAATAATACGAATAAAACAAAAACGTCATTATCGCTTATAATAATTCATATTATTAATCGAATAATAATGGAATCAAACTGAGTGACTTCTCACATAAGCATCAATAATCAATACTGCAGTGCTATTATGCAACCACACGTATCGTATTTTTACTACCGAGTAGTTCAACAAAGAACTACCAGTAAAACTTCCGTAGTTATTTCAATAAAATATTTTTGTCGTTTTTCGATCAATCCGATAATACATTTGTAGGGGTCCACCAATGATTGAGCCATTATACGAATATTCCCCGCTAAACCGAATATTCCCCACCAATCGAATATAATATAACCACTGCGATACTTTGCAAAATTTATAAATACTACCCAAAACTATAATATTATCTCAAATTCACACCATAATATTAAAAATTATTTTGACAAAATTTAAATCTTTATTGATAAAATCTGGGGTCTCACAATCTCCCTCCTTATGGAATTTCGCCTCGAAATTAGGGTACGTACTGGTATGATAAAGAGGTGAGGATACCTTGAATACCTTTATTGTTAAAATATTAAATTCATCTTCGTGAATCCGCCAAAGATATTCATTAACAATTCATCTTCACTCTGAGCCAAAGATATTTATTAACAATTCATCTTTGCACTCTGAGCCAAAGATATATAATCGTAAAACCAATAATCTTCGAGACTTAGCTTAATAGTATCACAAACCATGAATTATCCATACCATCTTGGCTAAGGATATTCGTGTTTTCAATTACGGCCATGATTATACCGAATAATCCGTGGTCATAATCATACCAAGTCTATCAATGCACTACTACCAAAGATGACTTTTACCACATCCATGAATTAATATTTCATTCTTTGAGACTCAAATTTCAATAATTAATCCATATCAACGAATCATCCCCGCACTACAAAAAGCCGAGGATATTCATTAGTATCACGACCACTTAATTATCCATGCACTACTACCAAAGATAATCGTGTATTCATTAGTATCACGACCACAAATTATCCATGCACTACTACCAAAGATAATCGTGTATTCATTAGTATCACGACCACAAATTATCCACATGCACTACTACCAAAGATAATTGTGTATTCATTAAGATATCACGACCACAAATTATCCATGCACTACTACCAAAGATAATCGTGTATTCATTAAGATCACGACCACAAATTATCCATGCACTACGGTCAAAGATAATTGTGTATTCATTAGTATCACGACCACAAATTATCCATGCACTACTACCAAAGATAATCGTGTATTCATTAGTATCACGACCACAAATTATCCATGCACTACTACCAAAGATAATTGTGTATTCATTAGTATCACGACCACAAATTATCCATGCACTACTACCAAAGATAATTGTGTATTCATTAATATCACGACCACAAATTATCCATACTACTACCAAAGATAATTGTGTATTCATTAATATCACGACCATAAATTATCCATGCACTACTACCAAAGATAATTGTGTATTCATTAGTATCACGACCACAAATTATCCATGCACTACGGCAAAGATAATTGTGTATTCATTAAGATATACCGCGACCACAAATTATCCATGCACTACTACCAAAGATAATTGTGTATTCATTAATATCATGACCACAAATTATCCATGCACTACTACCAAAGATAATTGTGTATTCATTAGTATCACGACCACAAATTATCTATGCACTACTACTAAAGATAATTGTGTTTTCAATTACTGGTTATGATTATCTTAGAACAATCCCTCGGTCATAATCATACCAAGTCCATCTATGCACTACTGAAGCCACGTAGATGACTTTCAACATAATATAAGCATGAGGATAATGATATAAAGAATCAATCAAATGAGATAAAGGATAAATATTAAACATTTATAATATAATTTTATCCAGATTCAAGAATATCCCCATGTTATCAATCACTTAATAATCTCATAATCTAATATCATTAATATTATAACAATATTTTAATCACTTCTTAAATTTATAAACAATTTATCTTAATTGTTTACGCTTTTACCATATAATGCATTTAATCATTCATAGATAGGATATTCCAACAGAATGATAAAGAGCGGAAACAGTCGGTGTAAAACACATGCACGAGGATGTTCCAATGAGAATAATAAAAAGCGGAACTGTGTCCTGTAAAACACCATGATGGGATGTTCCAATGAGAATAATAGAAGATTGTCACCAAGTATAGGTAAATCAACAGATACAAAAGTTATTCCAACGAGAATAATAAGCAATGGAATAACATAAGGATTTCACCAAGTATAGGGTATCCAGCGTATACGAGGTTATGTATAGGGTATGCCACTTTTACAAAGTTATTCCAATGTAATAATAATGAATGGAATAATGAAGTTCTCTTCAAGAAGAAAGAATAACACCCCTCACCGTAAAAGAACTGAATATAGAAGTAGTGAAGTAGCGAGAATACTCTTCTTCTTTCTATAATTTTCTCTCTATAGCTTCTCTCTATAATTTTCTCTCTCAGAGTTTCAATGAATTCGTAAGAAAATAATGAAGGAATGAGCTTTATTTATAGGAAAATGGAATGCATAAGTAACTAATCCATGAACGGTCAGATTGATTTACTTTAATCGACGGTCCATATTTAAAGAAAATCTTTTAAATAAAATATAATATATTCTATTTATATAAAACATTTTACTATGCAAACACTATGCAATACTATGCAAAACACTATACAAAACACACTATGCAAAACTATGCATAATAAAATATAATATATTCTATTTATGTAATAACTTTAATAAAGTATTCTATTTTATATAAAAGATGTTTCATTTTATTACGTTAATAATACGAATAAAACAAAACGTCATTATCATTATAATAATTCATATTATTAATCGATGATAATGGAATCAAAATGGTGACTTCTCACATAAGCATCGATAATCAATACAGTGTCTTCTTATTGACCCACGTATTCTTATTACTTTTACTACCGAAGTAGTTCAACGGTAACCACGGTAAAACTTCCGCCGTTATTTCAATAAAAATATTTTTGTCGTTTTCTCAATCAAACAATAATTACATTGTGAGGTCCACCAATGATTGGTAGTTGTGCATTTAATATTCCCTCGCTAATAGAATATTCCCTCACCAATCGAATATAATATAACCACTTGCGATACTTTGCAAAATTTATAAATACTACCCAAAACTATAATATTATCTCAAATTCACACCATAATATTAAAAATTATTTTGACAAAATTTAAATCTTTATTGATAAAATCTGGGGTCTCACAGCTCAATCATTGGTGGACCCCTAGCAAATGTAATTATTCGGATTGAAAAACGATAAAAATATTTTATAAAAATAACGGCGGAGGTGTTACCGTTTAAACTGCATTGAACTACCCGGTGGTAAAAGAAATGAATACGCTGGCGTGGTTGCATAAGTAGACACTACAGATTGATTATTGATGCTTACGTGAGAAGTCACTCACCATTTATGCTTTCAATTATTGCTACAAAGAATTGCCTTTGCATCATATCTCTTATATTATTGATTCAATTATTGTCACAAAGATTATCATACGTATAATATGTTATAAGTATTAAATCAATAATTGAGACGACAAGTTATAAATGATTAATAATTGTTGAAAGATTAAATATGTGTTGATGAAAAATAAAATGATTTGTGGTAAGTTTGATTATTTTATGGGGGCTCATATGTCATCATCTAAGAGTCTCTTCATCAATAGTAATTACCCTGTGAATAGTATTTACCTTCGTCGATAGTAATTACCTTCGTCAATAGTAATTACCCTTGTGAATAGTAATTACCTTCGTTAATAGTAATTACCTTTACCAGACGTTGAACCACTTGTCGTTTCACATTACAAAGGCCGAACCACTTGTCGTTTCACATTACATTAAAAGCGTCAAACCACTTTTCTTTTCACATCATTAGTCGTCAAGCCACTTGCCTTTTCACACACGGCAGTCTTTAAGTTTTAGAAATCTTCTATAAATAGAGGCCTAGGGCTTCATTATTTTTACTTAATTCATTCAAGTTTATAGAGAGAGAAAGTATAGAGAGAATAAGAGGGAAAGAAGAAGAGTATTTTGTTACTACAATCGATGCGCAGATTCAATCTTCTACCAAAAGTAAAGGGTGTTATTCTTTCTTATTCATGAAGAGAACTGTTGTTATCCCATTGCTTATTATTCTGTTGGAATAACCTGTATACGTGGTTTACTATACTTGGTGACATTCTTCTATTATGGTTCCGTCTTTATTATTATTCTGTTGGAACATCCTGTCTGTGTGTTTTACGCCGGACCTGGTTCCATTCTTTATTATTCTGTTGGAACATCCTGTCTGTGCATTTTACGCCGGACCTGGTTCCGTTATTTATTATTCTATTGGAATAACCTGCCTGTGCGGTCTATCGCATGCATGGTGATTTCTTTTGTTATTCTATTCTTTATTATACCCGGTTGGTTAAAACTTTGACTTACATACTCCATGAAATTAGTGGAATATCCTTGATATTTGCATTTCATCCAGTATCTTTTCATAGAAATATTCTTCTGATCATTCTTGAATTTTACTCTACAAAACATGTTAGGTTTGTAATATTCATGAACGCAATCAAATTGCAAAATTAAGCGGAAGCATGTAAAATCAGAGTTTAAAAAAAAAATTTACAAACCATATACCCGGATCACCCTTTATGCATAATTATTAATTAAACGAAAAGATAAAGAATAAATCATACCCTCAAGATCGAGCTTCCTCGTACAAGTTCACCTCCAAATCCTTTCGCGCTCAATCTTGAATCTAGGGTTTGGTTCCTTCCTTCGATCAACGTTAGCCACCCAAATGTTTGGCCTCTCAGGAGGTGATCCACGAGGAAGAAGAAAATTCAAGAAGAAGGTGTATTGGCTCAAACCCCAGTTTTTTCTATCTCAGTAGAAAAGGGCGTCTTCTCCAACAAATTGGAATTATTACGTTGTAAAAGTCAACAACCCCTCACCCATAATAAGACTCCTCTTATTAATAGATGTGGGCAACCCACCTTAACAATTAAGGAATTGGGTTTTATTTAATTAATTAAATTCTTTTAATTAATTAAGCTCCCCTAATCCTATTAGGGATAATTAATTAAACTCCTTTAACTAATTTTCCTTCCTAATCCAATTAGGAATAAATGAGAGTACTTATATTAAATTAATTCCTAAACTCTTTTAGAAATTAAAATAATAATAATTGTAATAATATTAATAAGATTCTCTTATTAATTTATATTTAATATTTCTAAATATTAAATAATAATATTAAGTTATTTAATTTATTCTATCACCATAGATTAAATTAAATATACATAATATATTATTACGATTATGCCATTAACTTCTTAAATAATTATTCTTCCTTTTATGGTGTGACCCTTTAGGTTCTCCATATTAAACCGGTTGTTGTGAATAAATCAATTAGAACAATTCTAATCTTATTTAAATAAATAAATTAAATAATTAATTTATTTAAATAAATAATATTTATTCTGATAGGGATAAGCCTCCCTAGCGATCAACGACTTTTCGGATAATATAGATTTCAACATTAATCATAAAAGAACATTTGAGTAAATAGTTACCGTGACAATTCAATCCTTCCACCATACAATGTCCCAATTAAATATAAGACATGGAATTACTGTCAAGTCTTATTTTATTTAATTATATGTATTTCGACTCTTAAATGCACAACTCCAAATAATGCAAATTAGAAACTCCTTTCTAATTTCATTCTGCCTTGGCCAAGGACTACAGGGTTGTCATTTATCGAATCACATAGGACATTTCTCTTCTTTTATTAGAAGTGGTAGATTCTTTATTGATCATACATTATCTCCATGTACAACTTATTATACCCAAGCATACCCTTTGATATACCCTAAGGGTCTTAAGGAATAAGTCAAAGTATAACACATCATACAATAAGATACTATGATGATCTCAAGTCCAAGGATCACTTCTAGATCTTACTATCACTACAGAATTCTATTAACAGCAAATAAAACTCCATTAGGTATTTCTTAGCGAGCCAACGCTCAATTGAACTTATTCTCTAATAAGCACCTACATACTTGCTTTAGTGTCTCCACACAAATGATCATGAGATCAATCATCCTCATCCAACGAAGAAGAAGCAACGATGTACCAATCTATCCGGATTCACTAATCCCCAATTTAGTAATCCAACGATTGGGAACTATTTTAGTTTTAAGCTTTCTAAGAATTTAGATCTCATTAGAATGATCATCATCATTATTCTAAAAGCATTGCTTAAAACTATGGGTTTATCACATATTATAAAACAAAGATCATGTAGATAATTAAAAGCCTTTAATAAATTAATACTTTTATTAATAAATGAATAAGATTGTTTCAAAGTATATGCTTTATCATCAAACATGATTGGCTGTGTGCATACTACTTTCAATAGTATCGTGTTGATAATTTGGACGTTAATAATTCCGGATAAAATAATTCTGAACTTGTTTTATTGAATTCTTATATCATTGTCATCATCCTCATGTTTATATTATGTTGAAAGTCATCTCATACCGTAGTGCATAGATGGACTTAGTATGATTATGACCGAGAGACTATTGATTGTAATGTAATTAGTAGTAATGTTACAAATGATGTGATAAAAATCTTCAAAGGGTCAGTAGTGCATTGGTGGACGATTGTTGGCATGATCATGACCATTAATGAATACACAAATATTCTTGGCGTAGTGCATGAATAATTGTGGTCGTGATACTAAAGAATATCCTCGTCAGAAAAGTGTGGGTGATTCGATGATGTCGAATATTTATTAAAGTCGAGTCTCAACTATATAACAATGATGAAAAAACCTTTTAAAACCTAAAAGATAGTAGACTTTATTTTTACTTGACTCTTTTAATGGATTGCTTATTAATACCGCAGATTAAACTGGTTGTCTATTGTATTTTATCAGTTTAACATTGTTGAAGACTATTGATAATTTATTATGCATTATCTTAGTCATAATATTTCTTACTGGGCTAGTTGAGCTCACCCTTTCTTTCACTGTTCTCTTCAGGAAATGAGAATATAAATTTGGGACGAGTCTGGGAAAGCGAGTGATGGTCCGAAGATAGAATTAGTAGTCCTCACTATTATGTGAAATAGTGTGATAATAATTGTAATGAGGACTTTTTTTGAGTTTGTATAATATCTAGTAGACGATATTTGTATTTAAACTCACAGTTTATGTCGTATTGCATACATAGCGAGTTATGTTAATAAGTTGTATTTAAATTACGCACACCGTGTAAGTGGCGACCCAAGATGGGTGATGTATACCTAATTTGGGCGTCGCGGTTGTTATATCGAGCTTAGGATATGATCACGGCTAAGATGTGAGAATAGTACTAGGAGGGAGAGACGGGAATACCTTCGCTAGTATGACCTACCTAAGTTTATGTCTTTATTTTATTGGTTGGTCGAGAAGATAGGGATAATTTGTTACATGTCAATTAACCTTTTGTTTTGTGGCAGTATCTGAAAATGACATCTGAGAATGTTGAGAATAGCAATGGAGCGCAGGCGATCGTTGATTCACCACATATCAATAATCAGGATAATGTGCATCAGGAAGGCGACAATCCTCATGCAAACAACAACACTAACCAAATGATGAATGATCAAATGTTCAGAGGCTTTATGCAATTTATGCAACAGCAGGCGAGAGCGACTCCTGTCCAAAACGTAGGTGGAAACACGGAAAACTCTCTGCCATCACCGCTTAAACAATTCGATTTGGGACCACCGGAGTTTAAGGGAGAGCCAAAACCACTTCGCGAGAAGCATGGATAAAGCAGATTACCAAGATATTTGATGTCTTGGGATGCTTCGAGGAGCAAAAAAGGTTCCCTTCGCCGCTTTTATGTTGCGTGGAGAGGTGATTCTTGGTGGGAATCTCCAGAAAGCGACTCAACTTCTTTGTCAGATCAAGATATCTTGGGAGAAGTTCCGGGAGTCGTTTCAACGACAAATACTTTTCGAAAGTATTCGCCATGAAGGAGGTGGAGTTTATCAAGTTGGAATAAAACAATACGACCGTGTCGCAATACGAGGCAAAATTTGCGGAGTTATCACGGTTTCGTCCCACTTGGTGGATAATGAAGAGAGAATGAATGCGAATGTTTTTAAGAGGTTTGAAAGCGGAAATACGCCAACATCTTATTTCTCATTAAGCGTGTTTGTATTCGGATGTTGTAAATAGGGCTCGATTAGTGGAACGCGATAATGAGTCAGCGAACTGAAAAAGAGAAGCGTGGCAAAATTATAATACCGGAGAGTAGTCGTAAGCGGTGACAACAAGCGTGGAGGGAATCAACGGGCCGATATGGTAACCACCCGGTGGTAATCGGGGCCAAAACAATAAGAATGGACATTTCAAGAAAAGGAGATTCAACAATGATGGAAAGGCGTCACCAAAGCACCCATTGTTAAGGAAGGAGAAAGACCACCTATCATATGCTTCAAATGCGGAGGAGAGGACACATCGATCCAAAGCTGCGTCATGCCATCCAAAGCATGTTATAATTGTGGAAGAGAAGGTCACTTAGCTCGATTTTTGGATTTCATCAAGACAAATTAAACTAGGATGGAGGCACCAAAAGGCCATCCCAGAAAATTCAAAACCTAGTAGTGCAAGGAGGCGTTTGTTGTGACCTCCCAAAGAGCAAAGGAATCGAATGAGGTCATCACGGGTAAGCTTATCATAAACTCTAATGAAGTCTATACTTTATTTGATCTGGGTTCTACCCATTCTTTTATTTCTCTACTTTGCGTTCATCGATTAAATTTGACTCCGGAGAAATTAGACTTTGACTTATCTGTGGAAACTCCGTTGGGAGAAACCTTCATTACATCCACTGTTTATAAGTCTTATTTGGTTCAAATCGGTACCCTCACATTACCTGTCGATCTTATTTCATTAAAAATACTTGCATTTGACGTGATTCTAGGGATTGATTGGTTAACTACTTATCATGCAAAAATTGATTGTTTTCGTAAGGTTTTTAGCTTTCATATTCCTAATCAACCTATTATGCGAATTCAAACGACCAAACCATTAAAATCAATCACGGTCATCTCAAGCCATAAAGCTATTCGTTTATTGAAAAACGGATGTCGAGCTTTCTTAGCTTCATGTCATGATTTAAACAAAAATACGTCGGTTTTGAACGATATTTCTATTGTTAATAAATTTCGACGTATTCCTCAAGAACTTCTGGCCTACCCCTGAGGCGTGAAATTGAATTTTGTATCGACGCTTGAACCCGATACAAAACCTATTTCAAAGCCCCATATCGAATGGCTCTATTGAACTTCGTGAGTTAAAGACCCAACCGCAGGAATTGTTAGACATTGGCTTTATTCGTCCTAGTACTTCCTCGGGGGTGCTCTGCTCTATTCGTGAAGAAGAAAGATGGGAGTATGCGACTTTGTATTGATTATCTGGAGTTGAATCATGTCACCATCAAAATAGGTATCCATTGCCACGTATTGATGACTGTTTGACCCGATTGCAAGGAGCCAAATTCTTTTCAAAGATTGATCTTCATTCGGATATCACCAATTGAAGATTAGAAGCCGTGACATTCCAAAGGCGGCTTTCGGAACTTCGAGACGGGCATTATGAATTCTAGTCATGTCCTTTGGATTGACTAATGCTCCGCCGCCTTCGTGGATATGATGAGCCCGAGTATTCAAGGAATATTTAGATCACTTTGTGGTCGTCTTTATTGATGACATCCTTATTTATTCCAAAAGCCGTGAAGATCATGAAAACACTTGAGGTCGACACTCCAAAAGCTTCGTGAATATAAGCTTTATGCCAAGTTGAAGAAATGTGAGTTCGGCTGAAGAAGTAGCATTCCTTGGGCATGTGGTATCAAGTCATGGAATATCTGTTGACCAAAGAAAGATTGAAGCTATTCAAAGTCGGAAACAACCTAAATCATAATGACGATCAAGACGTAGCTTTCTCGGTTTATTTGGTTATTATCGGAGATTCGTGGAAGGATTTTCTCGAATCGCTACTCCATCGACTCGGTGACTTTCGGAAGATACAAAGTTCGGTTGGAGCGAAGAATGTGAGAAGAGTTTTCAAGAACTCAAGAGGAGACTTATTTCAAAGACTGTTACGACTAATACCATCCGGCTCGGAGGATTTGTCATCTACGGTGATGCTTCTAGCAAAAAGGGTTGGGATGTGTTCTTATGCAACATGGAAAAGTTATAGTTTATGCCTCGCGACAACTCAAAGAATATGAGAGGAATTATCCTACTCATGATCTAGAGTTAGCAAATATTGTCTTTCAGACTTAAAATTTGGAGGCATTACTTGTATGGGGAGAAAGTGGAGATCTTTACGGATCATAAAAGCCTCAAATATTTCTTCACTCAAAAGGAACTCAACATGCGACAACGACGTTAGCTTGAACTATTGAAAGATTATGATCATACCATCCAATACCATCACGGAAATGCGAACGTGGTAGGCGACGCATTGAGTAGAAAATCATATGCAAGTACGAGTGCGATATTGTCAACATAAAGGCCCATTTTGTATGACTTACAAAGGATGGAGATAGAGTTAAAGACTCGAGGACGCATGTGATGATAAGCGAGTATACGAGTAGAGGCCGACTTTAATCGATAAAGTTAAAGGCGCTTTCCAAGCTGCACTGACACGGAGGCGATGCATTATATGAGGAAGAAAGTGCTGAGAAGGTGCTATCTGGGAAGCAAGAATCGATGAAGAAGGAATACTTGAGTCAACTCTAGACTTTGTGTTCTAACGACCACGATTTAAAGTATAATATCATGATGGAGGCGCACAACACACCATTTGCAATCCATCACAGGAGTACCAAAATGTATCATGATATTAAATACATACATTTGGGTGAGCAATATGAAGAGAGAGATATTTGTTTATCTCAAGGTGTCTAACTTGTCAGCGAGTTAAAGCAGACATCAAGTACCAAAAGGTCCATTGTAACCACTTGAAATTCGAGAATGGAAGTGGGAGCACATTACCATGGATTTCAAGCACGGTCTTCCTAAGGTTTCTCAAGGCATTGATGCGATTTGGGTCATTGTTGATAGATTGACCAAGTCCGCTCATTTCTTGCACCGATACGAGAAACTTATACACTTGAACGCGTCTTGCTTCGTATGCATACATAAACGAGATTGTAAGATCGCATGGAATGCCCGGTATCCATAGTTTCCGATCGAGACCCAAGATTCACTTCACGATTTTGGGTTAGTTTGCAAAAAGCTATGGAGCACGAGACTTACGATTTAGCTTTCGGCATATCATCCTTAGGCAGACGGACAATGGAGAGGACTATTCAAACTCTTGAAGATCTATTAAGACTCTGTGTCCTTGATTTCAAGGGAGTTGGGACAAGTTCTTACCATTGGTGGAGTTTTCCTACAACAACCGGTTATCAAGCAAGTATTGGCATGGCTCCATTCGAAGCGTTGTATGGAAGAAAGTGTCGTTCTCCAGTATGCTGGGATGAGGTGGGTGAAGCAACGTTGTTGGGACCAGGAGTTGGTACGTATGACTACGGAAAAGATTCAAATGATCCGGCAACGTATAAAAACCTCACAAAATCGACAAAAGAGTTATGTTGATCTTCATCGAAAGGGCGTGAAATTCGATATAGGAGATCGTGTGTTGTTAAAAGTTGCTCCATGGAAAGGAGTTACAAGATTTGGAAGAGAGAGAAAACTTAATCCTCGATTCATCGGTCCCATTTTAATCCTCGATCGAGTAGGAAGCGTGGCCTATAGACTAACTTTCTGCTTGAAATATGTCTCGTGTTCATAACGTTTTTCACATATCTATGTTACGTAAATATGTGAAAGACCCGAACCATATTATTGAGTTAGAACCAGGACGAAATAGCGGAAGATTTGACGTATGAAGAGGTTCTGTTCAAATTTTGGATAAGAAGGAACATATTCTACGCTCCGAGGTTATACCTCAAGTCGAAAGTTTTGTGGAGGAACCACGATGTTGAGGAAATGACTTGGGAGTTAGAATCGAAATGAAATCAAGGTATCCTTACCTCTTGACATACCAGTGCACGTACCCTAATTTCGAGGGCGAAATTTCATAAGAAGGGAGGTTGTAAGACCTGACTTTTATAAATAAAGATGAATTTTTCTATAAATATTATTTTTTGAATATTATGGAATAAATTTGATATAATGTTATAGTTGTGGGTAATATTTATAAATTTTGCAAAGTATATGAAGTTGTTATAAAATATTCGTTTGGTTGGGGAATATTCTTTTGTTAGGGAATATTAAATAACTACTCAATCATTAGTGGACCCCAGAATGTAATTATTGTCGGATTGAAAAAGCGATAAAAATATTTTATAAAAATAACTACGGAGGTGTTACCGAATTAAAAGCATTGAACTACCGGTGGTAAAAAATACGATGTCTGGCATTGGTTGCGTAGTAGCACACGGTATTGATTATTGATGCTTACGTGAAGTCACTTTCACCTATGCTCAATTATTGCTACACCGTAATTAACGCATCATATCTCTTATATTATTGATTCAATTATTGTCACAGTATCATACGTATAATATGTTATAGTATTAAATCAATAATTGAGGCGACAAGTTATAAATGATTAATAATTGTTGAAAGATTAAATATGTGTTGATGAAAAATAAAATGATTTGTGGTAAGTTTTATTATTTTATGGGGGGCTCATATGTCATCATCTAAGAGTCTCTTCATCGATAGTAATTACCCCTGAATGAATAGTATTTACCATCGTCAATAGTAATTACCTTCGTCGATAGTAATTACCATTGTGAATAGTAATTACCTTCGTTAATAGTAATTACCTTTACCAGACGTCGAACCACTTGTCGTTTCACATTACTGAAAATCGAACCACTTGTCGTTTCACATTCTGGAGCGTCAAAACCACTTTTCTTTTCACATCATTAGTCGTCAAGCCTTGCGCTTTTCACATCTTGCGGCGGTCTTAAGCTAGAAATCTTCTATAAATAGAGGGCTGAGGGCTTCATTATTTTTCACTTAATTCATTCAAGCTATATAGAGAGAAAGTATAGAGAGAATAAGAGAAAGAAAAAGAGTATTTTATTACTACACTGCTTTGCGAGATTCAATCTCCTACCAAAAGTAAGGGTGTTATTCTTTCTTATTCATGAAGAGAATCTGTTGTTATCCCATTGCTTATTATTACATTGGAATAACTTCAGATATCACGTGGTTTACTATACTTGGTGACATTCTTCTATTATTACATTTGGAACATCACATGCATGTGTTTTACGGGACTAGTTAAATCTTTATTATTATTACATTGGAACATCACATGCATGTGTTTTACAGGACTGGACGGTTAAATCTTTATTATTATTACATTGGAACATCACATGCATGTGTTTTACGGACTGGTTAAATCTTTTTATTATTACATTTGGAACATCACATGCTCGTGTGTTTTACACGGACACTGGTTAAAATCTTTATTATTATTCATTTGAACATCGCATGCATGTGTTTTACTTGGGACCGGGTTCCATTCTTTATTATTCTGTTGGAACATCCATGCATGCGTTTTTACGCAGGACACGGTTCAGTTATTTATTATTACATTGGAATAACTCGCTGCGCATGTGATCTATCGCATGCGTGGTGATTTCTTTTGTTATTCTATTCTTTATTATCTGGGTTGGTTAAAACTTTGACTTATATACTCCATGAAATTAGTGGAATATCCTTGATATTTGCATTTCATCCAAAGATATCTTTTCATGGAAATATTCTTCCGATCATTCTTGAATTTTACTTTCTACAAAACGATGATCATGTTGATAATTTGGGACGTTAATAATTCCCTGGATAAAATAATTCTTGAACTTGTTTTATTGATTTCTTATATCATTGTCATCATCCTCGTGTTTATATTATGTTGAAAGTCATACGTGGCACAGTAGTGCGTAGATGGACTTGGTATGATTATGACTTGAGACTATTCGGTGTAATCATGGCCAAGTAATGTTACAAATGATGTGATAAAAATCCTCGATGGTGCCAGTAGTGCATTGGTGGGACGAGTTGTTGGCATGATCACGACCATTAATGAATACACAAATATTCTTGGCCCGTAGTGCATGAATAATTGTGGTCGTGATCTTAAAGAATATCCTTGGCCTAGTAGTGCGGGGTGATTCGATGATGTGGAATATTTATTAAAAGTCGAGTCTCAACTATATATAAAGTGATGAAAAACTTTTAAAACCTAAAAGATAGTAGACTTTATTTTCTACTTGACTCTTTTAATGGATTCTTATTCATTGTGATTAAACCTGGTTGTCTATTGTATTTTATCGGTTTAACATTGTTGAATACTATTGATAATTTATTACGCATTATCTTAGTCATATTATTTCTTCTTGGGTTAGTTGAAATTTCACCTTTTCTTTTTCATTTCGTTCTTCTCTTGAAATGAGAATATAAATTTGGGGCAGTCGGGAAAGCGGTGATGGTCACGAAGATAGCATTAGTAGTCCTCACTATTACGTGAAATAGTGTGATAATAATTGTAATGAGGACTTTTTTGAGTTTGTATAATATCTAGTAGGCGATATTTGTATTTAAATCTCGCGGTTTTATGTCGTATTATATACCTACATTTATGTTAATAAGTTGTATTTAAATTACAGACTACGTAGTATAAGTGGCACCAAGAGATGGGTGATGTATACCTAATTTTGGGGGCGTCACAGTTGTCATTAAGCAATAAACTATTATATATCTAATTATATTTTTAATGTTAATTTTTTATATCTTTCAATTTATTCTTCTAAATTTTATAATTTTTTTATTTTATTCTATATAATTTTACACATAACTTGAGAGCGGCAATCTATAATTATAACAAGTTAAGTATGTATTAACATAAGCTCTAACAAATGATATGCATGTTGTTAGAGCGTGTTTATTTTAGCCGGATGATTCAATTGGTCATATTCCATGTTGAGCAAGTCTCCCCACGTAGGGGTTTGGTTTGGGCAGTAGAAGGACTTTAAAGAATCTAAGATTCTTGCATTTAATTTTCATCTGTTAAGGAAAGTGTCAAGATATTATCCAACTTCATTTCTTTTAAAGAGATCTAATTTTATTCTATTAAGGTATCCTGTATCTATCCTAATAAGGAATTTTATTCCGGTTCGGGTACGGACACGAAAGAGATAATCTTTCCACATAGGGGTCTATTTTGAATAGTTGGAGAACTTTAAGAAATCTAAAATTCTAAATACATTTAATTTAACTCCTAAAGAAAGTGTCGGAATAACAAATAAAGCATGTATTTATTCTCACATCACACCGAAACTATCCATCGACGATTCAGGCCGTCAAATTTCTCTGTATTGTGTGCAGAATTAAACGCACTATTGTTAATTAGGCGCATGGCATTCAAGTTTTCTAAGAGCAAATAGGAGATTATTATATATTTCATCCAGTGAAGTATAAAGATTAATTTGTTCATATCAAGGACCACATGATCCATAGTTATTAGAATGACAGACAAGAATATTTGATTGGCATATTACACACATAAAAAAACCTATATTATGTTGGTCAATGGTTGACCGTCCATTGCGAAATAAAGTAAAAGTAAAAGAAAAAGAGAAATAGAAACAGTATAGGTCAGCCCTGGAAGAGGAAAATCTTGAAAATATTTCCCCATTATTGTCATTTTTTTTTTTTGGAAATTTTTGACACAGAATGTGAAGATGTGTTAGAAATATATGCATATACATACATCTAATTTTATCTTATATATATATATATATATATTATTGAAAACAAAAATGATATAATTGCAAAAGGTCAAATGGATTAGTTGGTCAGTCCCCTTCGGCCTTACCCTTCACCTTCACAAACTAAACAACCAAGACTACCTAAAAAATTCAATTCAATTCATCAGGCTGCCTACTAATTGGATAAGAAATTGACTGCAAACTTGCCAATAGCCACATAAATCATAAGCCAACTGTTTGATTAATATAATTCATGAACATGCAAAATCATCATACATAAATATTTGAAGTTGGCAAGACTCTGCCTCAAAAACTATATAATAAGTGCAGAAAACTGATTTCATTAACATCAATCCTAAGTCATTTTAATCAACTTGATCATTAATCCAAACAAGTAAAAGCTATCAAAGCCAACAGAACAAAACATGAAAAAAATTATATTCCTAGTTTGTAGAGTGTCTTGTTGCTACTGTTCATTTTAACATAACTGTTGCAACTGAACTAAACATGATTACTGATTATATAACATGCATGTGATCAAGTTCTTGCCGTGCGGTACTGCCCGCATATGTTGTTCTGTTTGCTCACAAAAAAGGATACACTTATCTCTTGGGTAGTAAGAGAACTGGGGCGACAGACTATTGATTTTGATGCATGATGTTTGGTTCTATCAACTTGATGGTTACTGATTTCAAGGCCAACTTCTTTTGGTGTCTTCATAGCACATCGGGATCACCTGAAATTCAGGTTCACTTGGCCTATTGAGTAAAGATGATGGGAATCAATAATCAATCATAGGATACCATGGAACATGAGAGACAAGATTCGTGCGTTTGTGTTGTGGTGTACGAAAGAGAGAAATGGGGTATATAAACCAGAATAGAAATAGTTCCAGATATGATCCATACCTAGGTTTCCAAAGTCCAAAATCACTGAAAAGTTCATAGAGCCCAAAGTATTCCCACAAAAATTTGTCCTCTCTTCAGTAATAATGAACAAACTTCTAATAAGCTGGTGTCCAAGATGAAAGTGCATATACTATGCGTCCCTTCCAACCCTGCAGCATCCACTGGCCATCTTCGTCAATAACAAAATCCTTGTGGTAGCAAGACTTAACCCTACCTTTTGCCATACTCACGATTTCCTTGTCCAAAGGGATCTGCTTGAACCCACACCTCAGATTTCGGACCTGCCACTGCTTGTATGTTTCTGGCCTCTCAATCCTCTCTGCACCTTCGCAAGCAATGACATTCATTGCTTCCTGTCCAAATACCATCTTCTCAAGCAACATCCTCTCATGAATCTCACGAGGGACGTTAGCCTCAAGCATATAAAACAAAGAAGAGAAATGGAAAAGAGCCTCTCTGAATCGTGTGATAAAGAAAGGGGCATTGTAAGAGCCATTCACTATACCCTGTATGAAAATATCTGGATTTATATTCCTGATCAGATGCATAACTGTATTCCTTGGACTATCCACCACCACAGTCTCATCAAGCAGATTCTTAAATCTAAACAGTGAGTTCACAACAAGCATCTCCTCCCTGTCAATCTTCAGATCCTCGACTTTAATAGTTTCCCACTTCTGAGCAATGGCATTGAAT
Organism: Panax quinquefolius; assembly: GCA_020205615.1. NCBI lineage: Eukaryota > Viridiplantae > Streptophyta > Magnoliopsida > Apiales > Araliaceae > Panax > Panax quinquefolius. The sequence goes on along the minus strand of CM035167.1, from coordinate 133,495,534 downwards.
TCAAATGGAACCCCAAAAGTCTCTGCATAATTAGCTAAACGACGCCCTGTCTCTTCGACCCTCTGTGATGGTTTAAAACCTGGATTGGGAAAATCAATCCCTGTGATTCGAAGTTTGGGAGGCCCACCTGGTCTAGATGAGAGACGCTGTATAAGGCAAGGCCATTGGAAACCATAAAGAATCCCAAAATCAATAATATGGAGCCTTGTCGCATTTTCAGCTACATTTATGATGGTCTTATTTGAGAAGAAATTGGATATCTTCCTAAATGGGCTGGTAGCAAGCAATAGATGGTAAGCTTTCAATACATCAGCAGCAGATATTGGTAAGGAAGTAAGGGTATTGTAAATCTGGGTTCCAGATCCAGCCATACGTGCCTCAAGGCCACAGGCAAAATAATGGGCTAGCCTTTGCATCCCATCACCTGCTTGAGAAGAATGTTGTCTGATCTGCTTCAATAGCTCATTTGCGTTTCTTTGATCATTGACTGCAACAGCTTGTGCACATAGGGTCAGTAGTGTTCTCAGATCCACAACATTCTTTTTACCTCCCTGTTTTTTACCACGTGCCTTCCTACTATTAGATCCTTTTGAGTAGCTATTCTGTTGCATACCTTTAGTTGAACCATTCTGCAATGATTCGCGAAGAGCAGAATCATTTTTCCCTCCACTACATAGAAGCACCAGATCAAACATTTCTGATCTCACAGTTGATTCACTATAAACTGCCGAATGCTTGTTGCTCCTGCCATCTTCCGGATCCTCATCTTCATGAAAAGGATTCTTCTTTCCTCTTGATCCATTATGTGATTGCTCGTTATCATGCTTCTCCTCTACCTTAACTACCATAACCTCATTCTCTTTCTTCTGTCCCATATCAACAAAAAAACCATTACCATTAGGAAGGAACTTGATCGCTTCCTCAAAGCCTCTTTTCATTAGCAAAGCAGACTGGCTATCTGTAAATATATCAGCAACTCCAAGGGTACTCACTGGTGAATCCGCCGGCCCATCAATGACACTACCACTGCTAGTTAATGAACTTAAGCAGGATTGAGATGTGGTCTGTGAAACAAGGTCAGCAGAACCACTTTGTGAATTAGGGAATTCGTAATCACCAGGACCAAAAATCCAACCAGGCGCCAACAAGTTGCCATTCCAAGGATCATTGCTACTATAACTGCTGTAAGTTTCAACATGATTTTCATCTAAGCTTTCACCGCTTTGATCTGAATAAATTGTCGGCTGCTCTTCAAGTGAAGGAGGGTACTTCTCCCCAAGGACCTCATAGAATGATTTCTCCGCAGCTAGAAGGGCAGCAGATTCTTGAAACATACAAGTCTTGTCTTCCATATTTTCTTCCATAAGCATCTGGTTTATGTAACCAAGAACCACATCACTAAAATCATAGTCCTCGTGATGATTTACCTCGGGGTTCACCCCATAGAAGCTCGGAAAACTACTAGGACTCGGATCAGGTGGAAGTACAGGGGGTTCCACCGAGTTCAGATCTATGAACTTATCATCAAGTTTGGCCCCATTAACAAGATTCCGATCCGATAAACTTGAAACACTTACATCATTCAACCTGATTCGATTCATTGGACCATAATACGCTTTCACTTGTCTATCCATAACATCTAATTTACAAGAACAATCCATAATAATATATCCCAATCACTAAAAACTCAACTATAGCAACAAATTCTATATTCCCCTCTCTCTATACCAGTATCTATAACTATGTCTAAATATCCCGCTGACCCAATTTCACAGGATGCTTATTGGGTAACAAGAAGAGGTCTTTAGGTACGAAAAGAGAAGAAATTAAACCCCAGAGAGGTACAGTTAACCCAAAAAATCATAAACCTGATACAAGAAAAATGAAACCCTTTAAGCAAAAGTGCATCTATATGTAGTATATCATCAGAATTAAGCATAAAAGGGATGAATTTCAGCTCGAAAGCTTTAAAAGAAAGCACTATATACCTCAATGATCTTTCTTTGTGTACTCAATTATTCATAGATATGTAACAAAGGTAAAGTAATTCAAAAGGCTATATTATTTACAGTCAAAAGCAGAGCAAAGGAAGAAGTAACTGAGAGAGAAACCCTAACAGAGAGAGAGAGAGAGAGAGAGAGAGAGTGTTGAATGTGATGTAGAGAAAATGTACTTTTTCATATAAGCTAAGGGAAGAAAACTTAAAAGGTCAAAGGAAAGAGAAAGAGAGAGGGTGGGGGAGAAATCTAGACCGTAAAATACTTAATCTGACGACACTAGTTTTGTATTTGACCGCCCGATATTCTTAAGCGGTTTGTTGACTTTGTTCTACAAAAATGAAACCATACGAGTAGTAAAATAATATACCCCACATCTTTAAAAATAAAATAAAATCACTCTTTATTACGATTAAACACATTTATAAATTATTAATACGATATTTGAATACAAGATTATTATTAGAAACTTCCACTGCAAGTTTTATGAAAATTTTATAATATTAATATAAATATGCGATATTTGAATAGCAGATTATTACTAGTAATATGTTATTATTGCAGTCTCTTATCAATGTTGGTTGATTTGTATAAATTTGGATATAATATTAATATTGGTGTCATGTTATTCGGATTTTGTATTGAAACATTTGTTAAATCTTTAATTTTTGTTAGTACTTTTGACATCTTTTTAGGAGTAGTTTTATTTATTCATTAGTTTTATTTTTGATTGATTTATTAATCATTATGCCGTTTTCATGAATTATAACATACACATATTTAAATATTTTTTTAAAATATTTTATAAAAACAAATTCACGTGTACTATAATTAGCGACCAAGCGTAGTTACGATCGCATTATTCAGTCGCTAATACTAGAAATAACGACTCCATTTAAAACTATTCACTATTTTCATTAGCGACCGTCCTCCGGTCGACGGTCACTATCGCTATTATAATTTTACTGCCATAATTTTGGAGCAAATATTGGCGCGCGGGAAGACTTTTTGCGACCAATCCGTAACAGTGACCGGATATCGGTCGCTAATATATCTATGTCAATAAAATCAACGACCGCATGCAGTCACAGACAGTGGTCGTTGATCCTTTTAATCTCTATCAGCAGCCAGACAGTCGGGCAGAAGACGAAGAAAGAAAAAAAAGTAGAAGAGGGAGAAAAGGGAGCAACGTCGATGATTCCAATCACCCCCACGCCGCCTGTGACGACCCCAAAATAGGTCCAATTCATCCAACATATTCTGAGTCGCCAAATACATGGTACAGAAAATAACTACAACTTTATTACAACAATTATCGTGCAAAATACAACAACACGTATCTTTGTGAGTTTTGATACAAATATATACCAATTGTGACTCTCATCCCAACCTTGGATAAGACGTCGCGATGGCACCTTACATAAAGGTATAGTCAAAAAGCATTTTAGAAATTAAAACATTTGGGAAGTGCTCAAGTAAACCTTCGATACATGGGGGTAGTGTGTTTAGGTTATGATAGATATCATATGATTGGCGTAATTATCCTTGGTTGACCTAATAGACCCCAAAGAAAAGCGAGAAGATTACTATCATCTTCTTTCCAATGGTGAGTCTTCTCTTCGACATATAATTATCTCCCATCTCTAATTGAGAATTATACTCTAAACAAACACCAAGATTATATATGTAGTGCTCGTAGATACACTCATGAGTGGATGTACCTGCACAACCCTATCTTATGATAACACGAGTTTGTATGTCATTAGACATCTTGTATGATAGTGGCAAAACACCCTTCCAAAGTTGAGTTCACCTCACCCTATTCGGTTCACCAAAATTAAATATCAAATGGCGTATATAATCGACACACTTATCTAAAGTCTCAATAAAATTATTTTCATACTATTTAGGGAGAACCTCAATGACTATAGACCACCGATTCTATTCCCTATTATCCTCACTCGACCCGGCTACACTTTTATTACCTGAAAGGAATTGTGAAGCAAAAAGGTGAAGCACAACTAGCTCAAAAAGAATATTGTGGCCCCCCAAAATAGGTATACATCACCTATTACGAGTTGTCAATACATAGCATGTAAAGCAACTACAACTTTATTGTTACATGAAGTAAAGCGTGAGTTTGAATACAAATATTATCTTCAGACAATATCTATACTCAAATAAATCCTCATCACATTTATTGATACATTATTTTACAAAAAATGGTGAGGACTACTAAACAATCCTTTATAAAACCTTCATTCCATACCCAGGCTTCGTCTCGCATTATATTCTCGCCTCCACGAGAAAAATGGAACAAAAAGGAAAAGGGTGAGCTCAACTAGCTCATAAAGAATATTATGACTAAGATAATATACAATAAATTATCGTTAGTCTTCAACGAGGAAAAATATAATAGAATCTGATAGACAACAAATTTTAAATCAATATTCGCATGAAATAATAATTCATTAGAAGAGTTAAGTAGAGAATGCAAACTACTATCTTTACATGTATGAATTTAAAAGTTCATCGTCTATCTTTTATCCCTGTAACATCAATCAATATACATACGGAATCAAATATTAATCTTTTACTACTGAGCCAAAGATATTCATCGATTAGTCATATTCATTTAAACACTGTTCATCTTTGCACTACGGCCAAAGATATTCTTCAGAAATCATTCATCTTTGCACTACTCTGGCCAAAGATATTCTTAAGAAATCATTCATCTTTTTACTACTGGGCCAAAGATATTCCATAATATCATCATTTAAGACCGAGGATGATGAAAATATTTTTTTAAAAAGCAAATCCGGTGAAACAAAAAATGAGGATTAAGGATTAAGGATTAAGGATTCAGTATTTGGTTTTATCCACGTCCAAAAATACCTCAAAAATAATCATAGTGGTGTAAAATTCAAGAATGATCAAAACATGGATACAATCGAGTTAGTATCCGAATAGATGTTTTAGACGAAAAGAAGAAATTTTATTTTTCGATTGAATAATACCAGTATCGTGAATAGTCTTCAGTATCGTGAATAGTCTGCCGATATCGTGAATAGTAACTCAGACACCAAAAGATAGAAATTCCACAAAAACATCTTCACACATGAATAGTACTCGTGAATAGTAACTTCGTGAATAAGTAACTCTCATGAATAAGAAACTCGTGAATAGTAACTCATGAATAGTAACCCATGAATAAGTAACCCAGGACATGAAAAAGTTCCAAATTTGATAAAAACTTCGGATCAACATTTCGAGATATAATGATATTGAAGAAATAATATCATTCTGAAAAAATAATATCCCTTACCTCGAAAGATCAAGACTTAATTAAATAAACACAGGATATAGGCTATGACTTGGACTTGCCAGTATAGCAATACTCAAAGTATACTCAAAATACTCACAAGAATACGCTCGATAATATAGAGAGAAAACTTTAGTTTCGGTGTGATTTTCAATTCTAACCCTAAGCACCTATTTATAGGAAAATCTTTAGTAAACATTAAAAGCGAGAAAATTTAATAAAATAATAATATAATTAAACAAATTCAAGCCCACCTTAGACCAACTGAATTCAGCACATTTGTATCACATGTGGGATTGCAAAAAACGTTTTTCTTAAATAAAACAATTAAAACTTCCAAAATTAATTATTTCGAACTTGAGCTTCAATAATTCATAATAAATAGCCCTTTCATCAGAAAAATTGAATCTCGCGATTTTTTATAGGAAATTCAATTCTCTACAACTTGCGGAAGAAAGTTTTTCCAAATTCCAAGCAGTAAATCGACCGAAATCCACAAAGCAGGCGATTTTACAGTTATAATCAAATTTCGATTCGATAAATGGGGTCCGCAGGCATGTTTAACATGTTTTAAACATTTATTGCAACAAAAATACTCTTCCTCCTCGTATACTCATATATCCCACATTCATTGTAAAAATATCACCGTTAATATATTATTAAAATAATATATTTAAATGAATTATTTTATCGAGAAAAAGATAAAATTTCAATTTTCAACAATTATCACTATAAAATTTTCTCCATCTATATCCACATAAAATCAATATTTTCTCATCATATGAATCAATAATAATATTATTCTGAATCACAATATTGACAACCGAGGCGGTTCAGGAAAAGGGGCTTTCGATAAGAATTTCTTCTTCTTGGGCAATTGATTAGGTGACCAAACCTCTCCTTGTATGTAACTTTCTAGACATTGCCAATAATGTTATCTAATAATATTATTCAGATAATATGAATTATTGCTTCGATAATGAAAAAAATGCGTGTAATGACAATTATCAAACAACAATGAATATAAAATATCAACGCAAAGAATTATTGAATCAATAAAATAAAATCTCGAAGCAGTAATTATCGTAACCATTATTGAGTAGTGCCTTCTTACGTAAGAATCAATAATTGGTGCAATACCGTGAATCGCTTTCAACAACGCAGCGTATTAGTGTGTTTTAAACCAAAGGGTATTCCAACAAAGATAATCTTGCAACAACTACGCCAGTTATTTAAAAACAACTTATATTTGTCATTTTCTTTATCCAATCGCTTTCAAGTTATGGGGGCCCACACATGCATTTACTTGCGTGCATAATGAATATTCCCGACAAGTACGAATATTCCACGACCAAACGAATATTCCCAAACAATAATGAATATTTTATAACCACTTGCTTATTTTGAAATATTTGCGTATTTAACCCTTAACTATCCACATTAATCAAATCAACCCTTACTATTTCAAAATAATAAATAAAGGAAATTCCTTTTATTTAAAAATTTGAGGTCTTACAACCTCCCTCTTTATGAAATTTCGTCCTCGAAATTGGCGACGCATTACAGTGTTTGAAAAGGTGAGGATACCTCGCTTTCATTTCCGTTTCCAATTCGTGTCATTTCCTCTATATAGCATGATTCCTCCACAAAACTTTAACTTGTGGTATGACCTTTCATAGCGTAGGGACATGCTCCTTCCTATCCAATCTTCTTGTGGTACACTCCTCATACGTTAAGTCTTGGCTATCTCGTCCCGGTTCTAACTCTATAACGTGATTCGGGTCTTTCACATATTTACGAAATATGAGATATATGAAACACATTATGAACACGAGACATACTTGGAGGTAACGCAAGTCTATAGGCTACATTTCCTACTCGGTCAAGAATTTGAAATGGACCGATAAATCGTGGATCGAGCTTTTCTCTCTTTCCAAATCTTGTAACTCCCTTCCATGGAGCAACTCGCAACAATACACGATCCCCTACACTAAATTCCACGTCCTTTCGATGAAGATCCGCATAACTCTTTTTGTCGATCTTGTGCCGTTTGTATATCGTTGTCGAATCATTTGGATCTTTTCGGTGAGTCATACGCATCTTAACTTCGGGTCCCAACAATGTTGCTTCACCCACCTCATCCCAACATATTGGAGAAACGACATTTTTCGTCCATATAATGCTTGAATGGGAGCCACACCTATACTTGCACGATAAGCTGTTGTTGTAGGAGAATTCCACCGATGGTAAATACTTATCCCAACTACCCTTGAAGTCTCAGGACACGAGTCTTAATAGATCTTCAAGAGTTTGAATAATCCTCTCGATTGTCCGTCTGGTTTGGGGATGGTATGCTTAGAACTAAATCGCAAATCCGTGCCCATAGCTTTTTGCAAGCTAACCCAAAATCTTGAAGTGAATCTTGGGTCACAATCAAAACTATGGATACTGAGCATGCCACGCAACCTCACAATCTCATTCACGTCATACTAGTAAGGCGTTCGAGGAATAAGTCTCCGTGATCGGCAAGAAATGAAAGCGGACTTGGTTAATCTATCAACAATAACCCAAATAGCATTGATGCCTTGAGAAACCGTAGGAAGACAGAATCTAAATCCATAGTAATGTGTTCCCACTTCCATTCCTAGGAATCTCAAGTGGTTGCAACGGACCCTTAGGTACAAGATGCTCCGCCTTTACACGTTGGCAAGTTAAACACATCGAGATAAACTTTGCAATCTCTCTCTTCATATTGTTCCACCAAAATGTATGTCGAAGATCACGATACATTTTAGTACTTCCGAGGATGGATTGCAAATGGCGTATTGTGTGCCTCCATCATAATCTTGTACTTCAAATCGAGTCGTTAAGAACACAAAGTGCAGAGTGGACTCGAAGTATTCCTTCTTCATCAATTCTCGCTTAGGAATAGCTCCTTCTTGTACTTTCTTCTTCATACGCATCATCGACTCCGGCGGTGGCTCAAGCAACCTTAACTTTTTCTATTAAAGTTGGCTCTGTCGTATACTTGACATCATCGCTTTTCGTCTCCTACATATGATCTTCTACTCAACGCGTCGGCTACCACGTTAAACTTTACCAAGATGGTATTGAATAGTGTGGTCGTAGTCTTTCAATAGCTCGAGCCAACGTCACGCCGCGTGTTGAGTTCTTTTTGAGTGAAGAAATATTTAAGGCTTTTATGGTGCGAATATATCTCCACTTTCTCCCCATATAGATAGTGCCTCCATATTTTTAAGCGCGAAAACGATTCACGCTAACTCTAGATCATGAGTAGGATAATTCCTCTCATACTCTTTAAGTTTCGCGAAGCATAGGATATGACCTTCCCACGTTGCATGAGAACACATCCTAACCCTTTGCACGAAGCATCATCAGAGATAACAAATCCATCAAGAACCGAGATGGTATTGTTAGAACAGTCTTAGAAATAAGTCTCCTCTTAAGCTCTTGGAAACTTTTCTCGCATTCTTCGCTCCAAACGAATTTTGTATCCTTCCCGAGTTAGTTGAGTTAATGGAGTAGCGATTCGAGAAAACCTTCCACGAATCTCCGATAATAACCAATTAAGCCCAAAAAGCTACGTACTTGATCATGAGCTTGGTTGCTCCAACTTTGTATTGCTTCAATCTTGGCGGATCAGCAGATACTCCATGTTTCGACACCACGTGCCCAAGGAATGCTACTTCCTCAAGCCGAACTCGCATTTCTTCAATTTGGCATATAGTTGGTTTTCACGAAGCCTTTGGAGTACCCGACTTCAAATGGTGCTCATGATCTTCACGGCTTTTGGAATATATGAGGATGTCATCAATAAAGACAACAACGAATTGATCCAAATATTCCTTGAATACTCGGTTCTCATCATATCCATGAAAGCCGCATGAGAGCATTAGTTAGTCCGAAAGACATGACTAAGAATTCATAATGCCCATACCGAGTTCGAAGGGTCTTTGGAATATCCTCGATTCTAATCTTCATTTGATGATATCCGTAAGCGAAGATCGATTTTGAAAAGAATTGTGCTTGCTATGGTGGTCGGTCAAACAAGTGATCAATACGAGGTGAGGATACCTATTCTTGATGGTGACATGGTTCAATTCACGATAGTCAATACAAAGTCGATACTCCCATCTTTCTTCTTTCAAAAAAAAGCAGGAGCACCCCGAGGAGATGTACTTGGGACGAATGAAACCAATGTCCAACAATTCACGTAGTTGGACCTTTAACTCTGAAGTTGATAGAGCCATTCGATATGGGGTTTTAGAAATGGGCTTTATCGGGTTCAAGATCAATAAAGAATTCAACTTCACATTCGGGGGTAGGCGGGAAGTTCTTTGGGAAATCGTCAGAAAGTCAATAACAACAGAATATTATTCAAATTTGACGTGTCTTTATTCAAATCCATAACATGGGCTAAGAAAGCTCGACATCCGCTTTTCAATAAGCGAATAGCTTTATGATTAGATATGATAGTGATTGATTTTAATGGTTTAGTTGCTTGAATTGCATGCAACGGGTTGGTTAGGAATATGAAAACTAACAACCTTACAAAAATAATCAATTTTGGCATGATGAGTAGTTAACCAATCAATCCCTAAAATCACATCAAAAGCAAGTATCTTTAAAGAGATAAGGTCAACAGTAAGGTAATGGTGCCCACTTGAATCAAACAAGATTTATAAGCGAGTGGATGTGATGAAAGTTTTTCCTAATCGGAGTTTCCACGAGATAGGTCAAAGTCTAATTTTTCCGGAGTCAAGTTTAAGCGTTGAGCACATGCAGGAGAGATAAATGAATGGGTAGCACCGGTATCAAGTAAGGTATAAACTTCGTAAGAATTTATAAATAGCTTACCCGTGATCACCTCGTTTGGGTTCTCGCATTATGACCGATCCACAACAAACGCTTCTTCCGGAATCGTTGACTTTGACTTTTCGGACGATCTTTTGAGTCGTCCCCATTGAACTAGGTTTTATTCATCGTCTAATCTCGAGCTATATATCCTTCCTTTCCACAATTATAGCATACCTTGAAGCTGTTGTGGGCGGTTTGGTCGATATATCCCTCTTTTCGCATTTTGTAGCATATAATGGGTGGTGAGTTCTCCTCCCTTAGAACCGATTCTTTACGCCAAGACTGGCTGTCTTCACATGGTCATTGTTAAATCTCCTCTTTTAAAATCTCCTCCTAACTTCGCTTCTTCTATTTTCATGGCCATGATTACCACAGTGGTTACCATTTTGTCCGTCTCATTTCTTTCTCCATTTGGTTATCATTATTACATTATTGACCGCTATCTCAGTACGATCACGGTTGTGGTCCCTTAGTTGACCGTACTCGTTATCTCATTTCTAATAATTGAGCCTGTTTATAACATCTGAATAAAAGAAAATTTATGGGAAATGAGAGATGCGACGTATCGCGGGTTTCAAACCTCTAAGAAACATCCGCGTCATCGTTCCTCATTCTCCACCAAATGAGGTGCAAACACGGATAACTCGCAAACTTTGCCTCGTCTTTGAGACACCGTCGTGTTGTTTTGTTCCAATCGATGAACTCCACTTCCCTTCATACGACGAACACTTTCGGAAAGTATTTGTCATTAAATAGCTCTCAAACGTCTCCCGAGACATGCTTTGAGTGCAATTTGGATGGGTACGCTTCACAGACTCCACTAGTAGTGCGCCGCCGCGCCACGGAACATAAAGGTGGCGAATGGAACCTTCATTTCTCCGTGCATCCCAAGACATCGAATATCTTGGTAATTTGTTTGACCCATGTTTCCGCCATGATCGGATCTAGCTTTCCCTTAAATTTAGGTGGTCCCAACTCTTTGAAGCGCTGCCGCCGTGACAACCCGTGAATTGCTATCATTTCCTCCTCATATTTTGAACACGAGTTTCCTCTCGTCGATTTTGCATGAATCGCAAAAACTTCTAAACATCCCTCGTTCATCATCGCTTTCGATGGTGTTGTTGTTGGGAGGAACATTGCCCGACTGTTGCACGTTCTCCTCGTTGGTGAGTACAGCATCTCCACGGTCTCATTTCCATTGTTAATATTCTCGGTCGACATTCTCAAATCGTCATAAAACTAGGGTTAATTAAGGAAATCAATATATCACATAATATCCCTATATATCTTGACCAACTAAAAATAAGCTTAGGTAGGACACACTAGCGAAGGATTTACTCGTCTCTCCCTCCTAGTTCTATTCCCGATCTCTCTTGCCAGAGATCATATCCTAAGCTCGATACCAATCTGTGACGCCCCCAAAATAGGTATACATCACCTATTACGAAGTTGTCAATATCGTAGTACGAAACAACTACAACTTTATTGTTACAACAAGAAAAGCTGTGAGTTTGAATACAAATATTATCTTTGAGCAATATCTATACTCAAATAAATCCTCATCACATTTATTGATACATTATTTTACAAAATGGTGAGGACTACTAAACAATCCTTTATAAAACCTTCATTCCATACCCAGAGCTACGTACTCGCTTATATTCTCGTCTCACGAGAAAAATGGAACAAAAAGGAAAAGGGTGAGCTCAACTAGCTTTCGGTAAAGAATATTATGACTAAGATAATATACAACAAATTATCGTTAGTCTTCAACAGGAAAAATATAATAGAATACTGATAGACAACAAATTTTAAATCAATATTCGCATGTGAAATAATAATTCATTAGAAGAGTTAAGTAGAGAATGCAAACTACTATCTTCTATGTATGAATTTAAAAGTTCATCGTCTATCTTTTATCCCCCGTAACATCAATCAATATACATACGGAATCAAATATTCATCTTTGCACTCTGAGCCAAAGATATTCATCGATTAAGTCATATTCATTTAAACACTGTTCATCTTTGACTACGGCCAAAGATATTCTTGAGTAAATCATTCATCTTTGCACAGACTACGGCCAAAGATATTCTTAAGAAATCATTCATCTTTGCTTTCTGAGGCCAAAGATATTCCATAATATCATCATTTAAGATCGAGGATGATGAAAATATTTTTTTAAAAAAGCGAATCCGGTGAAACAAAATGACAAGGATTAAGGATTCGTACTTGGTTTTATCCACGTCCAAAAATACCTCAAAATAATCATAGTGGTGTAAAATTCAAGAATGATCAAAACATGGATACAATCGAGTTAGTATCCGAATAGATGTTTTAGACGAAAAGAAGAAATTTTATTTTTAAATTGAATAAGATCAGATATCGTGAATAGTGTCAGAGTATCGTGAATAGTCTGATATCGTGAATAGTAACTCTACACCAAAAGATAGAAATTCCACAAAAACATCTTCACGCTTCATGAATAGTACTCGTGAATAAGTAACTCGTGAATAAGAACTCATGAATAGTAACTTCGTGAATAGTAACTCATGAATAGTAACCATGAATAGTAACCCGAGCATGAAAAAGTTCCAAATTTGATAAAAACTTGGATCAACATTTCAAGATATAATGATATTGAAGAAATAATATCATTCTGAAAAAAATAATATCCCTTACCTCGAAAGATCAAGATTTAAATTGAAACACAGGATATAAGGCATGACTTGGACTTGCACCGTATAGCAATACTCAAAGTATACTCAAAATACTCACAAGAATACGCCGATAATATAGAGAGAGAAAACTTTAGTTTACGGTGTGATTTTCAATTCTAACCCAAGCACCCTATTTATAGGAAAACGCTTAGAACACCAAAGCAGAAAATTTAATAAAATAATAATATAATTAAACAAATTCAAGCCCACCTTAGACCAACTGAATTCAGCACATTTGTATCACATGTGGGATTGCAAAAACGTTTTTCTTAAATAAAACAATTAAAACTTCCAAAATTAATTATTTTTGAACTTGAGCTTCAATAATTCATAATAAATAGCCCTTTCATCAGAAAATTGAATCTCGCGATTTTTTATAGGAAATTCAATTCTCTACAACTTTGCAGAAGAAAGTTTTTCCAAATTCCAAAAGTAAATCGACCGAAATCCACAAACGCAGGCGATTTTACAAATTTATAATCAAATTTCGATCGATAAATGGGGTCCCAGAGCATGTTTAACATGTTTTAAACATTTATTGCAACAAAAATACTCTTCCTCCTCGTATACTCATATATCCCACATTCATTGTAAAAAATATCACCGTTAATATATTATTAAAATAATATATTTAAATGAATTATTTTATCGAGAAAAAGATAAAATTTCAATTTTCAACAATTATCACTATAAAAATTTTCTCCATCTATATCCACATAAAATCAATATTTTCTCATCATATGAATCAATAATAATATTACTGAGAATCACAATATTGACATTGAGGCGGTTCTCAGGAAAGGGGGCTTTCAATAAAATTTCTTCTTCTTTGGCGCTTGATTAGGTGACAAACCTCTCCTTAGACGAGAACTTTCTAGACATTGCCAATAATGTTATCTAATAATATTATTCGGATAATATGAATTATTGCTTCGATAATGAAAAATAATCGTGTAATGACAATTATTGAAACAACAATGAATATAAAAAATATCAACGCAGCAATTATTGAATCGATAAAATAAAATATCTTGAGCGATGAATTCTCGTAACCATTATTGAGTAGTGCCTTCTTACGTAAGAATCAATAATTGGTGCAATGTCTGCAACTCGTTCAACAACGCGGCGTATTAGTGTGTTTTAACCACCGGGTATTCCAACAAGATAATTACCAGCAATAACTTGGTAGTTATTTAAAAATAACTTATATTTGTCATTTTCTTTATCCAATCGCTTTCAGTTATGGGGCCCACACGGCACGGCTTACGTCGTCGCACGAATATTCTCAAACAATCTGAATATTCCACGACCAAACGAATATTCCCGACAATAATGAATATTTTATAACCACTTGCTTATTTTTAAATATTTGCGTATTTAACGATAATTTGCGTATTCCCGACAAGAATAAGATTCATAAATCAACGATAATTTGGTTAGAAAAAGAAACCAATTTTTTTTCGTGAATAGTACCCATGAATAGTAACTCGTGAATAGTAACTCATGAATAGTAACTTCGTATTAAATACGTAATCAAGTATCGTAAATAATGTCATATACGTAAATAGTGTCATATACATGAATAGTGCAGTATACGTGAATAGTGCCGTATACGTGAATAGTAATCCCGACTCAAAAAGTTCCAAATTTGATAAAAAAATTCAGACCAATATTTCGGCATAATGATATTGAAGAAAATAATATCATTTATGAAGAATATAACATCCCTTAATATCCCTACTATCCATTTACAATCCCTTACTATCCCCTTACCTTAAAAAGCGAAAGACTTGATTTGGTTATCGGATATATTGAAGAAAACTTGCACTGATGAATAGAAACTCACCAAGTATCTAAATACTCACAAAATAGACTCGATAATCTAGAGAGAGAAAGAGAGAAAACTTGTTTCTGGTGTGATTTTCAATTCTAACTTAGCCCTCTATTAGAAAAATATTATCACGCCGAAGCAGACTTGGCCTGCTACCTGATGGCTTTACCTGCTACTATTCCACCCACCAAAAATCAGCCACCTTCCCCAACAACCAAAAGTGGGGCCCACCCATTTCTAGAATTTTCTACCAAAATCATTTATAAACCTAATTTCCGAATCAGTCACCTCTTAAAATTCATAACAAATTATACGCTCATTTTTAACGGTTCAAAATTTGTGAACATATACTCAACTTATATATGTATAACATATCCAAAAATCACAACGATCCAACGGTCGATTAAAAATTATAACTCACCACAATAAAATTTGTAAGAACAACGATTTGATTTTTAATACCTCAATCCAGACAAAATCTCGATAAAATACCTCAACATTAATTCCTTCATTTATAACCACATAAATAAATCCATCATTTATATCCACATCAAATAAATATTTCATTATCATATAAATCAATAATTAATTATTCACAAATAATATTACGAGAATCCTGATAATGACAACCAGGCAGTTCCCAAGAAGAGGGCTTTCAGATAAGGATTTCTCCTTCTTTGGCGGCATGATTAGGTGACTAAACCTCTCTCGATGCAGAACTTTCTAGACATTGCCAATAATGCTATCTAATAATATTATTCAAATAATATGAATTATTGATCTGATAATGGAATACTGTGAAGTGACAATTATTGAAACAACAATAATATAAAATATCAACGCAGCAATTATTGAATCAATAAAATAAAATATTGAGCAAGATAATTCGTAACAATTATTGAGTAAAGTGCCTCTTACGTAAGGATCAATAATTAAAAAATGCAGTAAAATCGTGTGCTTCTTTATGCAAACACGCGTATTATTGTATTTTAACCACCGGGTATTCCAACAGTGTTAACGGTAACAACTACGCCGTTATTCAATTTTTTCGTTTTCTTCTTCCGAAAGTTATCCGTTATGGGGTCCATAAATAGCTGCGCCGTCGTACGAATATTCTCCGACAGAAAGAATATTCCACGACCAAACGAATATTCCAAATGATAATGAATACTTTATAACCACTTGCGTATTTTGAAAAAAAAAATCCATATATCACCCTTAACTTTAACTTTTATCAATTTAACCATTTCTTGAATAGAAAAATTGAATACTTTTATTTCATAAAATTGGGGTCTTACAATCTCCCTCCTTATGAAATTTCATCCCGAAATTTACGTGCACTGGTATTTCAAAGAGTTGAGAATACCTTGCTTCCATTCAGATTCCATCTTCCCCGTCATCATGATTTCTCCATTTCTCATCTTACGTATTTGGATATCATTCTAGAATCTGACTTCAAAACAAAGGTTAATTGACATATCACAATTTGTCAACTTAAGTAAAAAATCGAACTTAGTAGGACACACACTAGCTAGCGAAGGATATTTCTCGTCTCTCCCTTCCTAGTTCTAATCAGGGATCTCTCGCCGGAGATCATATCCTAAGCTCGATACCAAATGTGACTCTAGACACCAACTGTGTCGGTCAAGACCTCATAATGATACCTATCGACACCCATCGAAAGGCGGCGTCCCTACGGAGATGCGGCGGTGCATTCCCCATCAACAGGAAGTCACCAGCGAGAGGCTCGGGGCTCTTCACACTTATGGCTCTGATACCAAATGTGACGATCCTAAAATAGGTCCAATCCATACAACCTATTCTGAGTCGCCAAATTCATGGTACAGAAAACAACTACAACTTTATTACAACAATTGTTGTGCAAAATACAAAAACACATATGCTGTGAGTTTTGATACAAATATATACCAACTGTGACTCTCATCCCAACCTTGGATAGCACGTTACAATGGCACCTTACATAAAGGTATAGTCAAAAACTGTTTTAGAAATTAAAACCTTTGGGAAATGCTCAAGTAAACCTTCGTACATGGGAGGCCATGCGTTTAGGTTATGATAGATATCATATGACCACAGAATTATCCTTGGTTGAACCAATAGACCCCAAAAAAAATGAGAAGATTACTATCATCTTCTTTCCAATGGTGAGTCTTCTCTTGACATATAATTATCTCCACTGTCTCTAATTGAGAATTATACTCCAAACAAACACCAAGATTATATAGGTAGTGCTCGTAGATATACTCTACAAGTTGATGTGCACAACCCTGTCTTATGATAACACGTGTTTGTATGTCATTAGACATCTTGTATGATAGTGGCAAAACACCCTTCCAAAGTTGAGTTCACCTCACCCTATTCGGTTCACCAAAATTAAATATCAAATGACGTATATAATACGACACACTTATCTAAAGTCTCAATAAAATTATTTTCATACTATTTAGGGAGAATGTAAGACCCCGAATTTTATGAAATAAAAGTATTCAATTTTTCTTATAATTACTATTCATTAAATGGTTAAATTGATAAAAGTTAAGGGTGATATATGAATTTTTTTTCAAAATATGCAAGTGGTTATAAAATACTCATTCCTATCGGGGAATATTCGTTTGGTCGTGGAATATTCTTTCTGTTGGGGAATATTCGTACGACGGCGCAACCATTGGTGGGCCCCATAACAGAATAATTATCGGATGAAGAAAACGACAAAAGGGAGTTTTTATAAATAATGACGTAGTTATTCTGATTAATACTTTTGAATACCCGTTGGTTGAAATACGATGTCTGCGTTGTTGTTGCATGTTAGGACAATCAGATTGCACCAATTATTGATTCTTACGTAAAAAGGCACTTTTCAATAATTGTTACGATAATTATCGCGATTATTTTATTGATTCAATAATTGTTGCGTTGATATTTTATATTACTGTTGTTTTAATAATTGTCAATACACAGTATTTTCCATTATCGAAATAATAATTCATATTATTTGGATAATATTATTAGATAACATTACTGGCAATGTCTAGAAAGTTCTGTCTAATGAGAGGTTTGGTCACCTAATTGCGCGCCAGTAAGAAAAAATTCTTATTGGAAAGCCCCCTCTTTCTTGGGAACTGCCTGGTTGTCGTTATTGTGATTCTATAATATTATTTGTGAATAATTAATTATTGATTTATATGATGAGAAAAATATTCATTTTATGTAGATATAGATGGAGAAAATTTTTTAAAGTGACAATTGTTGAAAATCGATATTTTATCTTTTCTGATAAAATAATTTATTATTATATTTTAATAATATAATAATGATGATATTTTTACAATGAATGTGTGATATATGAGTATATGAGGAGGAAGAGTATTTTTGTTGCATTAAATGATTAACACATGTTTTTGTGTGTCGGTGGACCCCATTTCTTGAATTGAAATTTGATTATAGCTTTGTAAAATTGTGCGTATGTGGATTTCATCGATTTTACATTTGGAATTTGGAAAAACTTTCTTCTGAAAAGTTGTTGAGAATTGAATTTCTTATAAAAAGTCGCGAGATTCAAATTTTTCTGATAAAAGACTATTTATTATGAATTATTGAAGTTCTGAAATTCCAGAATAATTGATTTTTGAAAGTTTTAATTATTTTTAGGGTTAAGTTCAGATGACCACCTGGGTTTGAGCGGTTTCCCACTTAACCACCTATAGTCAGTAAAGCTACATTTAAACACCCAATTTTTTGAGTTAAAGTAAAAAACTGCTTTCTGTCATAACTCTGTTACTTAAGTTGGATAAAGACTTAATTACCCTTGTTATATATAAAAGACATATGCTTGTTCATCTTTTTCTCTCTCTCTGTTTTTCTAACAAACAAAAAACAGAGTAAATAAGAGCTTATATAAATTATAAAATCTTGTTCTTGACAAGGAAATAGAATCCCCCTTGCCCCTTCAATTACAAAGGAGTGAATACATATTCTATAGACATAATAATCCATCTAAAAGAAATATAAAAAAAAAAGAGAACAGGGTATCATAGATTGAAAATAGAAAATCCAAACATGAATGACGATCAAAAAATCTCAGAAGGAAATTAATAAGATATTCAATGTTTTCCCAAATTAATCACATACCAAGAAATCCAATAATAGGAATGCACTTACATCTTCATGCAGATATACGTACAGAATACACGAGAGATACGAGACAGGGACTCTGAAGAATAGGACAAACGGCAGCTCCAGAATTTGTTCCAACTGCATTTTATCACCAAACTCGACTATGACTATGTTAAAAACTTCGGCTATTTACAGTTTATTCACCACAACAATTTTCCCAAAGATGTAGCCAGCAAAAAATTTACTATTACTGAAACCAAATTCATTAGCCCGATAAATCATTCTCACACAAACCCAACCAATATAAGAGAACTCTTCCATTTGTAACAAAATCAATTAATGTGATCAACTTATATTGTGTTTCAGTCATTGAGACTACTACTAACTTAGAACCACAAATATTAAAAAAAGTTTAGGATACTTCTACCTAACCTTTTGTCAATATGTGAAACCGGGGAAAAAATGTAACTAACCAATGTGGTTATCCTCTAAACCGAATCAAAATTAGAACAACAAAACATCGGGAATTTCAATTGCTCAATATCATTGAAATCTCAATTGACAAAGCTTGTGTGTATTAATCCCCATTAAATTAGCCCACTGTACCACGGTAGTCGATCGGTTATTACTTCCCCCTCGACCTGCGATCAAACAATTCCCATACGTTTCAAATTTAACAATTAGCCAAAAACAACTAGATGAAACAATTACTAGCTTTAAGAAGAACCATGAACACTACCTTCCTCGGTTTAGGGACATCAGTAACTTTATACGTCTCTGGCGTTTTATCCGACAAGCACAAACCCATAACAAGTGCCTGTAAAATTTGCTTTCAAAACCATGTCAGCTATGTGAAGCTCATACCCAAAGAGGGAAAAGCTAAATCCATCACTAAACCCTTATTTAAACTACTTTAATACCTTCAAATTTTTCAAACTTCTTTGGGTGGATTTGAAATTGGGAAGAACCTAGAAAATTGGGAATCCTACTACGGTTTGGGGATAGATTGAGAAGAAAAAAAGGACCGATCCAAGACCCATTTCGTTGTTGAACAAATTCATGAAGAAAAAGCCTTCGAATCACAGACCCAATTCAATTTTGAGCAAACCCATGAAACAAAAATCACAAATACACATACCCATGAAGCTAATGAAAAAATTAGTGAAGAAGATGAAGATGAAGAGGGGATTGATAGCGGATTGATAGCACTCAGTTAGAAATTGAAGCTCAGATCCACCGATCCATCGCTTAGAATCTCAAATACACAGATCCATGGTTTGAGGAGTGAGAAATGAGAGTGGATTGTGGTTTGAAGAAGAAGAAGGGCTATTTTGGACATTTAATCGTTGTTTTTGACTATTACACCTTCTTCTCACGCGCTTTTTGGCGTCTGACATACACGCACGGTTAAGTTGGACGGAAAAGGTGACTTTTTCACTTCAACTCAAAAGGTCGGGTGTTTAAATGTAGCTTTACTGACTACAGGTGGTTAAGTGGGAAAACGCCCAAACCCCAGGTTGTCATCTGAACTTAACCCTTATTTTTAATAACAAAAACGTTTTTTTTTGTTTTTGTCATTATTGGATGCTGAATTCAGATGTCTTTGATGTGCGTAGGAAATTTAATAAATAATATTAATATTTTATTAAATTTTCTGCTATGGTATTCTAAGCAATTTCCTATAAATAGGTGCTTGGGTTAGATTTGAAAATCACACCGTAAAGCTGAAGTTTTCTCTATTTTCTCTCTATATTATCGAGTGTATTCTTGTGAGTATTTTGATATCTTGAGTGTTCTTATCTGGTGCAAGTTCATTCAAGCGTTATTCGGTCGGAAATCTGCTCTCTTTTGAAGTAAGGGATAGTAAGAGATTTTAAGGGATTGAAAGGGATGTTATTTTCTTCGTAAGTGATATTATTTCTTCAATATCATTATGTTGAAATATTGGTTTGAACTTTTTATCAAATTTGGAACTTTTTCATGTCGGGGTTACTTATTCATGAGTTCTTATTCACGAGTTACTATTCATGAGTTACTTATTCACGAGTTCTTATTCACGGGTACTATTCACTTACAAAATTAGTTTCTTTTTCTAACCAAATTATAGTTGATTTATGAATATTACTCTGGAGATTAAAATTATGTATTGATTATATTGATTTTATTATCATATATAACATTTTATAACCCACGATGTTGAAATTCTCTTTCACTTTGGAGTGTAAAGATGGGTAGATTATTGGTATGATCATGACTAGGGTTCTCTTTGGCGATAGTGAAAAGTTGAATTGTGGTGGTATGATCATGACCATTGAATTTATAATTGAATATCTTTTAGCTTAAGTGCAAAGGTGAATTGATCAACATGGTTATAATTATGGTTTATATAAATTCGAAATGATTATGTATTTCTTTGAGATATGAATATCTTTTGGCACTGTAGTGCAAAGATGACCTATTATTGAATATCTTTGCCTGTAGTGCAAAGATGAAGCTGTTGATGAATATCTTTGGCCCGTAGTGCAAAGATGAATTTATTAGTATGATTATGAGCAGAGGCGTGATTTGGTATAATAAGTGATCTTTGATGTTTGTGTGATGAAAATTATCTTCGATCCGAAGGCGAAGAGAAATTTAAAACAACAATTACGATTATGAGTTATACATGTGATTGTGGACAGAAATTGTTGATTGATATTACAGGGATAAAACATTGTTGTTGGACTTTTAACATGGAGAAGATATAGACTTTATGGTCTATTTGACTCTTCTAATGGATTGCTTGTTCCGCTGCAACTATGGTTGAAAAGTTTTATCATCTACCATATGTTCTAAATCTCTGATTTTATACTGATGAAGATTATTGATAATTTATTTATCTTTAGTCATAATATTCTTTACTGAACTAGTTGTGCTCACCATTTTGCTTCATAATTCCTTTCAGGTAATAAAAGTGTAGCTGGGACAAGCGGGGAATAACAGGGGAATAGAACGGTGGTCTATAGATGTTGAGGGTGAGCTGAATTTAACTTGGAAGGGTGTTTTGCCACTATCATATAAGATGTCTAATGACATACAACCTCGTGTCATCATAAGTCAGGGTTGTGCTCATCCACTTACTGAGTATATCTACCAGCACCACCTATATGATCTTGGAGTCTATTTGAAATATAACTCTCAATTAGAGACAGTGGAGATAATGATATGTCAAGAGAAGACTCACCATTGGGAAGAATATGATAGTAATCTTCTCGTTTTTCTTTGGGGTCTATTGGGTCAACCAAGGATAATTCTGTGGCCATATGATATCTATCATAACCTATACGCATGGCCTCCCATGTACGAAGGTTTCCTTGAGCACTTCCCAAAAATTTTAATTTCTAAGACAATTTTCGACTATACCTTTATGTAAGGTGCCATTATGAGGTGCTGTCCACGGTTGGGACATGAGTCACAGTTGATATATATTTGTATTTAAACTCACAGTTTAAGTGTTGTCATATCTTGCACGATAATTGTATTAATAAAGTTGTAATTATTTTCTGTACCATGTATTTGGCGACTCAGAATGGGTTGGATGGAATGGACCTATTTTGGGGTTGTCACAGAGAACCTCAACGGCTATAGACCACCGTTCTATTCCCCTGTTATCCCCCACTCGACCCAGCTACACTTTTATTACCTGAAAGGAATTGTGAAGCAAAAGGGTGAGCACAACTAACTCAGTAAAGAATATCATGACTAAAGATAATTAAATTATCAATAGCCTTCATCAGTAATAAATCAGAGATTTAGAACATATGGTAGATGATAAAACTTTTCAACCATAGTTGCAGCGGAACGAACAATCCATTAGAAGAGTCAAATAGACCATAAAATCTATTATATTCTCCATGTTAAAAGTCCACCAAAAATGTTTTATCCCTGTAACATCAATCAACAATTCATGTCCACAATCACATGAATAACTCATAATCGTAATTGTAGTTCTAAATTCCTTTTCTCATCCAGGATAAAGATAATTTTCATCACCTGAAACATCAAAGATCATGGTTATACCAAATCACAGTTCATGTTCATAATCATACTAATAAATTTATCTTCGCACTTCTGGCCAAAGATATTCATCAACAAGTCATCTTTGCACTTTCAGCCAAAGATATTCATCAACAGTTCATCTTTGTAGTACATGCCAAAGATATTCAACAACAGTTCATCTTTGCACTACGGGCCAAAGATATTCATCAACAGTTCATCTTTGCACTACAGGCCAAAGATATTCAATATCTCAAAGAAATATATAATTATTTCAAAATCTATATAAACCATAATTATAACCATGTTGATCAATTCACCTTTGACTTAAGCTAAAAATATTCAATTGTAAATTCAATGGTCATGATCATACTAGTCACAATTCATCTTTGACCACTTCTTGGCCAAAGAGAACCCATAGTCGTGATCATACCAATAATCTACCCATCTTTACACTCAAGTCAAAGAGAAATTTCTTCATCGGGATTATAAAAATGTTATATATGATAATAAAAACAATATCATCAAAACATGGATTTAATTTCAAGAGTAAGATTCATAAATCGGCGATAATTTGGTTAGAAAAAGAAACCAATTTTTTTCGTGAATAGTACCGTGAATAGTAACTCATGAATAGTAACTTCGATTAAATACATAAAAGCACAGTATATCGTAAATAATGTCATATATCGTAAATAGTGCCATATACATGAATAGTGCAAGATACGTGAATAGTCAAGATATCGTGAATAAGTAACCCAGACTCAAAAAGTTCTAAATTTGATAAAAATTTCAGACCAATATTTCGGCATAATGATATTGAAGAAAATAATATCATTTATGAAGAATATAACATCCCTTAATATCCCCTACTATCCTTACAATCCCTTACTATCCCTTACCTTAAAAAAATGAAAGACTTGAATTTGGATATCGGATATGACGTTGAAGGAAACTTGCACTGATGAATAGCAACTCACCAAGTATCTAAATACTCACAAAATACACTCGATAATCTAGAGAGAGAAAGAGAGAAAACTTGTTTCTGGTGTGATTTTCAATTCTAACTTAGCCCTCTATTTATAGGAAAATGTTAGACGGGCAAAGCAGACTTAACTTTCTTTACTGATGGCTTTACCTGCTACTATTCCACCCACCAAAAATCAGCCACCTTCCCCAACAACCAAAAGTGGGGCCCATCCATTACTAGAATTTTCTACCAAAATCATTTATAAACCTAATTTCCGAATCAGTCACCTCTTAAAATTCATAACAAATTATACGCTCATTTTTAACGGTTCAAAATTTGTGAACATATACTCAACTTATATATGTATTGTAAGACCCCAACTTATTATTAATGAAATTTAATTTTCTCTATTGATTATTTTGAAATAGTAAGGGTTGATTTGATTAATGTGGATAGTCAAGGGTAAAATACACAAATACTTCAAAATAAGCAAGTGGTTATAAAATATTCATTGTTGTCGGGGAATATTCGTTTGGTCGTGGAATATTAAATCTTTGTCAGGCAATATTAAATGCAATGACCAAGTAGCGACCATGTGTGAGCCCCATGTGGAAAGCGATTAGATGAAGAAAGCGACAAATATAAGTGGTTTAAAAATAACTGGCGTGGTTATTATTTATTATCTTTGTTAAAATACCGGTGGTTAAAACACACGAAAGTATTTGCAGTATTGCACCAATTATTGATTCTTACGTGAAGGCACTTTTCTCAATAATGGTTCTGATAATTCTTTCAAATTATTTTATTGAGTTAATAATTCTTTGCGTTGATATTTTATATTCTTTGTTGTTTTGATAATTGTCATTCTGGTATTTTTCATTATCGAAGCGATAATTCATATTATCTGAATAATATTATTAGATAACATTATTGGCAATGTCTAGAAAGTTACATCTAAGGAAAGGTTTGGTCACCTAATTGCGGCATAGATGAAGAAATTCTTATTGGAAAGCCCCTACTTCACAAGGAAGCACGATTGTCGATATTGTGATTACATAATATTATTTGTGAATAATTAATTATTGATTCATATGATGAGGAAAATATTGATTTAATGTGGATATAGATGGAGAAAATTTTAATGTGACAATTGTTGAAAATTGAAATTTTATCTTTTTACGATAAAATAATTCATTTAAATATATTATTATATTTTAATAATATAATAATGGTGATATTTTTATAACGAATGTGGGATATATGAGTATACGAGGAGGAAGAGTATTTTTGTTGCAATAAATGTTTAAAACATGTTAAACATGTTGGTGGACCCCATTTATTGGTGAAATTTGATTATACTTTGTAAAATCGCCTGCGTTTGTGGATTTGGTCCAATTTCTATTTGGAATTTGGAAAAACTTTCTTCTGTAAAGTTGTAGAAAATTGAATTTCCTATAAAAACTCATGAGATTCGAATTTTCTGATGAAAGGACTATTTATTATGAATTATTGAATTGAAGTTAGAAATAATTAATTTTGGGAGTTTTAGTTAATTATTTTGAGAAAAACGTTTTTTTGCAACTAAGTTGGCCTCACATATGATTCAAATGGGCTGAGATCAGTTGTCTAAGGTGGGCTAAAGAAAATGTGAAAAATATATTAATATTATATTCAATTTTACTGCTTTGGTGTTCAAAGATTTTTCTATAAATGGGGTCTTGGGTTAGAATTGAAAAACACCGTGAAGCTGAAGTTTCTCTCTATTTCTCTCTCGATATATTGGCGTATTCTTGTGAGTATACTTTGAGTATTGTTAGGCGGTGCAGTTAAGTTCCTTCAAAGACTATACGTTATATCCAAATTTTAAATCTAATCTTTCGAGGTAAGGGATGTTATTTTATTACTCGAATGATATTATTTCTTGATATCATTATCTTTGAAATATTGGTTGGAACTTTTTATCAAATTTGGAACTTTTTTATGTCGGGGTTACTATTCATGAGTTCTTATTCACGAGTTACTATTCATGAGTTATTATTCATGATTCTTATTCATGAGTCTTATTAAATGAAGCGTAAAGATGTTTTTTGTGGAATTTCTATCTTTTGGTGTGAGATTCTTATTCACGATACTCTGAAGACTATTCACATATCTGATTATTCAATAGAAAAATAAAATTTCTTCTTTTGTCCAAAATATCTATTACGGATACTAGCTTTGATTTTATCTATGTTTTGATCATTCTTGAATTTTACACCACTATGATTATTTTTGAGGTATTTTTGAACATGGATAAAACAAAGTACGAATCCTTAATCCTTAATCCTTGTCATTTTGTTTCATTTGGATTCGTTTTTTTAAAAATATTTTTCATCATCCTCGGTCTTAAATGATGATATTATTGAATATCGATGGCACTGTAGTGCAGATGAATGATTTCTAAAGAATATCTTTGGGGTGTAGTCAAAGATGAGCAGTGTTTAGATGAACATGATTAGTGATGAATATCTTTTGGCTGTAGTGCAAAGATGAATAATTGATTAGAGATGTATATTGATTGATGTTACGAGGATAAAAGATGAGCGATGAACTTTTAAATTCATAAATAGAAGATAGTAGTTTGCATTCTCTACTTAACTCTCTTAATGAATTATTATTTCCATTGCGAATATTGATTTAAAATTTGTTGTCTATTGTATTCTATTAGATTTTTCTATTGAAGACTAACGGTAATTTGTTGTATATTATCTTAGTCATAATATTCTTTCTTGGGCTAGTTGAATTTCACCTTTTTCTTTTTGTTCCATTTTTCTTCTCGGGAGGCGAGAATATAGCGATGCGAAGTTGGGGTATGGAATGAAGGTTTTAGAAAGGATTGTTTAGTAGTCCTCACCATTTTTGTAAAATAATGTATCAATAAATGTGATGAGGATTTATTTGAGTATAGATATTATACAGAAGATAATATTTGTATTCAAACTCGCGCTTTTCTTGTTGTAATAATAAAGTTGTAGTTGTTTACATACTAGTGTATTGTAACTCGAATAGGTGATGTATACACTATTTTGGGGGCGTCGCATGTATAATATATCCAAAAATCACAACGATCCAGCGGTACGATTAAAATTATAACTCACATGATAAAGTTTATAAGAACAATTGATTTGATCTTTTAATAACTCAAATCAAACAAAATCTTGATAAAATACCTCAACATTAATTCCTTCATTTATAACCACATAAATAAATTCATCATTTATATCCACATCAAATAAATATTTCATTATCATATAAATCGATAATTAATTATTCACAAATAATATTATAGAATCATGATAATGATAATGAGGCGGGTTAAAGGAAAGAGGGGCTTTTCGATAAGGATTTCTCCTCATTGTGCATGATTAGGGTGACAAAACTCTCCTTGATGTAACTTTCTAGGCATTACCAATAATCTTTATCTAATAATATTATTGAATAATATGAATTATTGATCGATAATGGAATCTTGTGCGTGTGACAATTATTGAAACAACAATAATATAAAATATCAACGTAGCAATTATTGAATCGATAAAATAAAATATTGAGCGATTAATTACATTGTAACAATTATTGAGTAGTCTTTCTACGTAAGGATCGATAATTGAAAAAATACCGTAAAAGCGCAAGTGTCTTCTGTTAAACGAACACAGCGTATTCTTGTATTTTAACCAGCGAAGTATTCAGCGATTGTTACTTGATAATAACTTCTGTAGTTATTGATTTTGTTGTTTTCTTCTTTCGACGATTATCAGTTATGGGGCCCATGAATAGCTGCGTTGTAAATACGAATATTAAAACGTAAAGAATATTCCACGACCAAACGAATATTCCCCAAAAATAATGAATACTTTATAACCACTTGCGTATTTTGAAAAAAAAATAATCCATATATCACCCTTAACTTTAACTTTTATCAATTTAACCATTTACTGAATAGAAAAATTGAATACTTTTATTTCATAAATTTCGGGGTCTTACACCGCCGGTCTGAATATAGGTATTAGTTTTCCCATTTCACTTACTTCGCTTCTAATGTATTCATTTACTATGTCTGGACAAAATTATAATCTATGACTATGTTTGTAAGACCCCAACTTTTTATGAATAAAGATTTAATTTTTTCAATTATTATTTTGAATAATAAGGTATTGATTTGATATAATGTTTTAGTTATGGGTGATATCATGATATGTGCAAATTTTGCAAAGTAAGCAAATTGTCATATAATATTCGCTTGGTCGGAAAATATTTTTTTTATCGGGGAATATCCGTACGACGGCGCAATCATTGGTGGAACACATAACGGAATATCCATGGACCAGAAATTTATAAAACAGATAATTTTTCTTAAAATTAAGTATTAGCGACCGCTGATAGCTCAAGGGTGTTAGCGATCGATGCGATCGCTAATAGAGATCAATGACACATGGGCCACATCACCTTTGAAACGTGGCCTATAATTATTTGGTTTTTTTAGACGTACTCATAAAAAATATATAATATTTATTTAAGCGAAATTTTGTAAAAAGCAGTGTTTTAGGTGTAATTTGGATACATCTGAAAGCAGGGCGTATACGGTGTATGTACAACTTGTTTCTTGTATGTATTAAAATACACCTAAAAACATTATTTTTAAAAAAATCGATTGGAATAAATCTTAAATATTTTTTAGACTAAAAAAAACTAAAAAAATAAAAAATAAAAATAATGTATTCTGATGTCGCCAAAGCATGTAGAAGGACTTCAAAATTAATCGTTATAAGACGATTATTGATAAATCAGTCGTTAAAAGTGATCACTAATATTCATTCATCGACCAAATTATATTTGACTACTATGATCACAGATATAGATCTGAAACCGACCGCAGTTGCTGTTAATATATTTGTATTTGTTTACATAATTTACCAAAATGTGTCAATGTCATATCGTGAAATATAACTGATCTATTATTAACAGTAGGAGTAGATTAATTTTATATTTTTAACATGAAAGTTGAATACCACATTCATTGAATCCTACTCCTACTCCTACTCCTACTCCTAATAAAGTGCTTGTATGTGTCATATGATTCTTATGACTAGTTATGAGAGGACAGAAGACTATTCTGGTGCTTAATTTATTTGATGGAAGTTTCAAAAGGAAATTATGACACAGAGTCGCTACAAGTTCCATTTGTTGGCTGCTTTTCTCAGTTTTAAAATTTGATATATATTATATTTTTATGCCCATATTTTAAGCAATATATATATATATATATATATATATATATAAATGT
Source organism: Panax quinquefolius (assembly GCA_020205615.1). Lineage (NCBI taxonomy): Eukaryota > Viridiplantae > Streptophyta > Magnoliopsida > Apiales > Araliaceae > Panax > Panax quinquefolius. Next base: position 133,466,324 of record CM035167.1, on the reverse strand, counting down.
AATATCTGATCGTCTTTATAGTGGCCAGATTTTTTGGACGATAACGATGGTTTAACTGTCGTCATAGATCCATAGACCAAAATATATATGGCGACGGTTGAGCAAGTAAATCATAAGCTTCAAAAAAAATCGTCATTTATAAGCGTATCTTCTCTCACATATATATATATATATATATATATATATATATATATATATATATATAATATTATGAGTACGAAATAGTATGATTTTTTCATTATTTTTTTGATTGTTTTTATTATCACACCACTGTTAATAAATTCTTAACTAGTACGTTAATGGTATATTTGAGAATAAATTATTTTTAGAAGTCTTGGTTTAATGAAACGGAATAAGGATCCTTTCTTATTTTATAGTATTGTAACTAAAACATAATACTTCAGGTTAATTTTAGCCAATTGATTAATTAATATAAGTGTCGTCACTTGCATTGAGAGGTGATCTCTCTACGTATATATGATGTATTAATCGATTGATCAATTTCTACAAGTAAAATTAATTTCGTGATACTTAGGATCACTTCTTCGTTGTATAAAAGAGTTTCAACATTACTTGTTACATAAGAATGAGTTAAATTTATATGATAGTATAAAATAATATATATAATATCTTCAAATTTATTACTCCCTTGTTTTAAAATACAAGACTATTATTGATTTTTGAAATCAAACTCGAGATATTTACAAAATTAAAATTGACATAAATTTCTTAAATTTAATCGATACAATTATCATTTATTGTAAGATTTGTTGTTTAGTAATTTTAATAAATTATCTCAATTTTATATTTAAAAATATTTTGAATTAGCTTTTAAAAATTATTAATTATCTTATATTTTAAAACAAAAAATATTATAATTAATTCCTTATCATGTAATCACTACAAACTAAATCAAATATTCAACCAGTAAATTGAGCAAATTATATAAGCTTAAAATTATACTCCTATAATCAAATGTTCAGCCTAAACTTTTGCGTACTCTCGAGTGTTGAAAGGGTCCTCCCTGCCACAGTAACATTCTTTCTCATCGGAGTGAGTGCACGTGATTTCAGGCTTTTCTGGGGTAGGGTGGCATATAAGATATATATATAGAAATATTGTGGTCAATTATTGATGTAGAAATTTCTACAATCAACATGCATGTACGACTCATTAATAACATCACCAGCTACCTCCAAAAATGGATTTTGTTCTCATCCATAACCACAATATATATTACATTCAACTTTCTTGAACAATATATACAGCGTTATATGTATATATATAGTTGTGTAGTACACAGTCGTCTATTGTAATAATTTTTTTTTAGTTATAGCGACGGTAAATCCAGTTGTCGTAGGTAGGAATAGTTATAGCGACGAATTGAGCAATTCTTATAGCAAAAAAATCGTCGTAATAAATAAGCTGTGTCTTCTGTAATTATGTATATATATTTTTCTCATATATATATATATATATACACAAAATTTCTAAGTTCTTTCCTCTAGAAAAGACACGAGGATGGATAAATATGTGAGAATGTGGACCAAAATTTCAACTTTTCCCTTTCATATAACAACTGACTAGTGGGAATCATCACTACTCATATTTCTTCATTTTTGTCTCTTTCTATTTTTTGGAACACTGGTGTTGTAGTTTGGTCCTGATTAGCTGTCTTATTGATGTCTTTATGCCTTCATGATCATATGAATATGAATGAATGGTCAGGACCGTCTCTGAGTTTTTAAGACATAAAGCGACAATAAAAAAATAAATCTTTTGCAAGTTATTATTAAGATAGACATAAAAAAATTAAAAACTTTTGTAAGGAAAAGAAAGCGTCAATCTGAAAGAATCTGGAATTATAATAATCATTATTTTAATATTTCCAAATCATCGTTTAGATATCGCATTATCATTAAGTCGAAAAAGTAATCATTTGGACCTATTTCATTGGAGTACTACGTTTTTTTGTAGGTCTTTAAATTTAAGCCGGCGTGGTAATTTAACTTTTATTTGGATATATTATATATCATACATGGAAGAATAGCTTCTTGAGAAGCAAAATTTATCAATTTTAGTACTTAAGCTAGCATTAGACTTGGACTTTAATCAGGGTAGGTCTTGTGAATAGTCATCACCATTTATATATATATATATATATATATATATATATATAGGGGAATGATCCATATCATCTATATGTTATGGGATAAAAAGTGGCATATAGGCTCTAAACCGTTTGTTTTATTGATGAATGGCTGAAATCAGATTTGGGAAGTTTTCGTCCGCTAGTATTACTAGCGGACGTTTAAATGATAAATTGTGGACGGTTATGCCCCTTATACACAACACTTGGCCAAGACAAACCCACTTGACCAAGAGAAATCACAGCAACTTCACAATCCGCTAGTATGACTAGCGGACGGCAGTATATAACAATTCCAACAGTTTAATTACAACACGAATATCTTCCTGCAAGCAAATCAACAAGCACAATTCCATATTATTGGAACCCAAACTACTACTTTCTGTCAAAAATGGAGGAATTTGCCAAGGAAAGTTTTGGGTTATCGCTAATGCTCAGAGTTTGCAAATTATTCAGACCCAGAAAGAAATCTTTGGGGATTAAAGTGAAATCGTTGTCATCTAGAAAAATTTCTTGAAAAGAAGAGAGATTGGAAAGAGAAGGTAAGGATCCAGAGAGTGAATTTCTTTGAATGGCGAGTACTTGCAAAGATTCGTGTACTCCAAAAGACATCATCTGTAACGATTTCAATGGTCGGCGTCCTGAATTATACTCGCTCGACACCTTCGGATGAATAATGGAAATCTGATCTTTGTAATCCGGCGACCATGTCTCGATTCTTAATTTCTGACCGAAGCTTGGCGTCAGCTTGTCAGATAATTAAGCCAGTTGGACTCCTTCGATACTTCTTACTTGACGGACCTTTTGACAACACCTCATTGAGACTATTGGTCGGCTTAACGGTAGAATCGAGGATCTTTGCTTCCATTTGATGACTTATTAATGCATTCAGCTGCTCCAGCAACTTATCGTAAAGGATCCCTACACTCTGGCGCAAGGTATACGTCTTCTTGATCCTTTGCTAACCTTGACTTGGTAAATACGTAGAACCGGGATCGTATTGGTACATTTGTGATCGACATCTTGGCTATGATAGCCCTTAAGAATGTCTTGATAAAAAAGCTTGATTCCCATAGTCAATGCTTCGTAAAGCCAAAGTAGCGCATCCGCCTGTTGGTTCGCGCGTATCGAGCCGTGACTTCCGAAATCTGCTACTATCGACGACCGATTATTAAGCCGTTTCGATAATACGGTCTTTGACAAATGCGATCGACAAATGCCCGTACGATAATGGGATTAAAGATCTTTACTTCCTTGATCTCACGATTGCCCGACTGCTCACGGATCGGGTAGTAGCCTTCATCGCAAATACTTCATCTCTGTGGAGAGGGCTTGACGATTGAATTGGATGCGAATCAACATTTAGATCTTTGCTCTTGATCGACTAGCGTATCGCTTTACATGAATTTCCAACTTTGTCCGCAGTCTAACTCTGCGTACTGTAGTCCCAAATGTTCAACGTCTTTAGCAGTGATAGCGAACCTCCTTAATTCCAATCACCACCATCTGTTTTAAATCTTTGAATGGTGAGGTTTCTTATCGCGGATGGCACGGATCATTCTGGGTAAGCGATGCCTTAATCTCGTGACAGATCTGACCGGTGATGACACCACGTAAGTACATTCGCATGGATGAGGACTGATTGTCTTTAATCATTTTTTTGTACGCTTGCTTATTCGGCGGTCATTATATGTTTGAATCATCTCTTAGATTCATTTTCTTAAACCTTATTTCCTTTACGGACTGTTGAATATAAGTTCATCGCTCCTTGATAGCCGTAGATATCCATATCAGGCGGGAAATTCGACGCAATGCAGCGTAATGAGCGGTCGATGGGAAGAATTCTTTGATTGGTTAACTGTCCTTGCGTGACGAACATTCTGATAAAATTTGATAAGCATCATAGGGTATAGTCGATTAAAAAGAAAATAGCATTTCCGTTATGTCGATCTACGGCGACACTAATTTCAGACGAAATGCATTTTCACGGTTACGGTCGTCTGTCGTCAATTTCCTTATGATGCAAATCTTGTTCACCCTATTGTGAAGTACTGACGGTAATTTCCTAACTCTTCGCCGATGATCTTTTGGCGGTCTGGAGCAAATATCAGCCTCTTCGGCGGGCGGCTTTGGATGTATCTCGGTTTATGTTAATGACCTTGGTATCAAGGCGTATCTTGTGGCTCGTGCAAAAATCTTGACATAGCATCGTAAGTTCCTGAATTAAATAAAAGAGGTTACGTGGCCGAACGATCTTCCTTCGAGATGCTTTGGATCTTCTGGATGGCTTGATGCCCTTTGTTGACGGATAACGAAATTTTCCGGCTGGTAAAGAAAATCGGTGGATTTGGATTAAGTTGTGATTGCTCGTTAATGACGGTTGAAACATTCCTCAATTGTCATCAATGCTTTAAGATTCATCTCTTCGCCCCGTATCAGGATGCAAACCTCCATTGTTCTTCGCATTTGTCTGAGCAGATATCCAGTTCATAAATTTTCGATAGGTATCGGCGTGTAAGGGCTCCGTATCGTTTTGTCTGGCGTACTGCGAGCGGTGTGAAGCTCTTCTTGTTTGAATGTCTGCTGCTGCTTGGATATTTGATGATAACACAGCGTCATGGAACTTAATAATCGTACAAAGTGTCGATGAGCTGATCGATATAGGCGGAGGATCAAGTCCTTGAACGAGGCTTTGTTATCTTAGAATGTAGTACGATGACAAACGCAGCTTTCCAGTTATGTACCGGCTGAATCACATTTATTTATCCACTGGCGGTAGCCAGTCCGTAGATAAGTCGTGACGACAATTTGACCTTCTCTTCGTGATGATCTTTTGGCGTTCTGGACCATATAGAGGAGCTTCACAGTAGTAGCTTTTTGAAGATCCCCATCTCGGTTGTGCTGACAATCGGGTGACTCGCGCATATCTTATGGCTCCCGGCCTAAGCTCTCCGGTATGCTTGTCGTAAAAGTTCACCAGATTAAATCACGAAGGGTTGATGGCAGGGCAAATGCTTGTTTTATCTTGTCGGCTGAGCCCGATGACCTTTCGATTTCCTCGATGCTCATACGTCTGCAGTTGATTACGAAGCTAACTCTCGGGTAGATAATCGATTACGTTATATGAAATAACGAGTTCTGGTTCAACCCCATTCTCTTCGATGAAATAACGCCGGTTGATAACATCTTGAACCCGAGATCAAGTCTTATCATACCTCTCTCATGTCTTTGTGGGAACTTGATTTTGAGATGGGATGGAAATTCAGTTTTATTGTCGGCGTAAGTACGCCAATGGGGTGTATCTTAGAATCCACATACCATGACATAAATTTAGCAGAGTTATCTCCACTTGTGGTAGTCTTAGAAGATGACGAGGGAGTTGATAGTCTTAAACCACTAACTGAGATCGTTTAGAAACAATATAGAGCCTCATCAGGCTTCATTTTAATGCTCATCGAGATGCATTCTTTGATAGCATAGGCATAAGAATGTCACCGTCAAGATTATCTATCATATTAGACTTCCATCATTGAGCCCGGCAATGTTGTGATGCATGATATATACGTGGATTGATGGGCTCAGAAGAGGATAATAGCATCGTAAATGAAACAGTTCTGAGAGAGCTGTTATGTCACGTTTTGTAACCAATTATTCACATAAACGAATCAAAGATAAGACCTCTCTTCCCTACTAATTTCCCATGCGATCCACAGTTAATACCTTGTGACACTGACGGTGGTGGAACATTTTGAGCAGTGAAATGCTTGGCTATTTGAGCAGTGAGAATTAATAACCCTACTGATTTTGGCCAGTCTTTCTAAATACATATTGAATCCCGGCAAACCACGGTTAATCTCTCCTCTAAAATCCTTAAATTCGGCATTAATTGATGTCGTGACCAGTGACAGTGATATACAATATTCTGAGGTTTTCGTATCGTTTTGTAATTATCACGAATTGGTTCAAAAGAAACTGGTTGGATCTGATCCGATGTCATTCCTACGTATTCAATGGGTATAGACCTTAATAACTTCCTAGGAGCAGTTGCTTACATTGCTTACGCGTAGCCCTGGTTCGAAAACCTGCTTGAAACTCTTGGATGGTGAAACATCACCTATTCTTTACCCGATTTCTCAAACCTTTAGCGAGATCCAAGCCCAAATTGCTGGAATAATTCAATGAACTTGGAGATCATTAAGATATAGAATTACTGACTGTATCGAAAGCCTTTACTAGGCTCTTCTGTATTGTTGACAAGATTCAGTTTTGGCAGAGAATACTGGGACTTGTGCTTCAAAAAGAACATAAACTTCCCCGCTTCTTGGAATCATTTCCAAGCAGGCTGTGGAACTTACCTCTGTATGTGCTTCAAATTCGATTCACGAGAGATGGGATGTGAATCAGAACTGTAAACTTCCCGGTTGCTTTATGCAGCGTCTTTTTCGAAGTAGTGACAAAGTGTGACATTTACGACATCGATAAAGCATCGTAGTAATCCATTAATCGATTGAGCGACTTTGTTATGGTCGTAAGGATCTCGACCCATCAGCCCAGCTCTCCGTGCGAGTAATTTTTGGTAGCATGTCTGCTTTCTCGAGGAGAATACTCGGAGGAAAAGGATGCCTTCTTACTGAAACATCTTTCACTGTTGGACCTCGTTATTTGTGTTTTGAAGTTCTTTTCGACTCTCACAACGGAAAATCGACACCTTGGGTTGTGATGAGATCTCCTTTTCTGGCGACACTGGGTTTTGGAATGGATCGACCGCTTCCTGCGCGATCTCGGCGCCTTGCAGGACTTCTTGATTTCTTAAGTCGTAAAATCTCATCCTCGTGATGAGAAACGATTGTAATGATATTCTCCTCTTGGGTTTTGACGTAATTTCTCTCGACACCTTCTTCGTCTTTCAGTTGTGATGAATTGATCTAACGGCCCTTCGATTACTTTCTTGGTAGAAGGCGTTACGCTCCTCGATCTCCTGCTTCTACGAGAATGATCCTGGACACGTCGTAGAATATTAGGCTCCTTACCCTCCAAGCGGGGTATTTCCTTATACCTACTTTGTCCTTGGAATGAATATGGCTAGATCTTCGTCTCGACTCATTCGTTAGAAGCATTTGTTAATTATATCTTCCTTTGTCTTGATGAACCTCGAAGCCTTATGCCTTGACGTCGCCGTCCTCCTTGACTTGGTAGTTAGGTCTCTTGACCACTTGGCGATGAGTTAAATTTGTGAACACTTCTTCCCGTTCCGGTTGGGATCCGCCCACTTATCGGCGATTAAAGACTAACTTAGATGCGGCTCCACCGTGGATCTTGGACGAAGTTCTTCTGAATTGTTCTTAGGCCGTGCTTCTCGCGACCACTTTTAGAAGGACCCAATAGAGTCCTTTCTTTGAGATCTGAGCGGTGATGAACTACTTGACCGTAAGCTTTGCCGCCCTTAGGTGTTCCATCTCTCTCCCTCATCATCTTTGAAGCAAATTTAAACAATTGTGATTGAAAGAGCCCTCCTTACAAGCCCAAATTGATATTAGCAAGAATCTTTCGTCGCGTTCGTCAACAAAAGCGTCGCGATCCTGCAGCGTAAACCTGATAAACATGACTTGGTGGCGGTTTCAAGGGAGGATAGCTTCGGTATGAGAATCGATTATGTGAATTCCGCGAGGTTTATCAAGCGGTATATCGCACCAGTGTATTGATATCGAGATAATAATAATTCTGTGAATATCGATTTAAATGAAAAGAGTATGAAAAGCGTCCTCACCGGTGGAAGCTTATTGTAAAGTTATATCATCGCACGGCACGAATTATCGTCTTGGCATTCTTTCACGTAGCGTTACTTTCTAGATGGTTTTCTTGAATTTGCGTGTAGTTTGTTGAAACGCTTTTGATCCTTCATTTATCGATAGATTCTGGTCGTCGCGTTAATGCGTTGCAGGATTCTTTAGTCAAGCAATCATTTTTTCATGCATTCTGGTCGAAAGATTATAGATATTTAAAATGTACAAAATGATTGATCGAATTGGCCAAGCCGGTCTTTATAAGTTTGAAATGAAAATAATATAATAATTAGAACGTAGTGATTTTTATAATTGATAATAAAGGCGATAGAATAAAAAATAATAAGCACGATATATTTTGGCGAAAGGGATAAAATCGCGGCCGATACTAGCGTAACTTCACAATCCGCTAGTATGACTAGCGGACGGCATATATAACAATTCCAACAGTTTAATTACAACACGAATATCTTCCTGCAAGCAAATCAACAAGCACAATTCCATATTATTGGAACCCAAACTACTACTTTCTGTCAAAAATGGAGGAATTTGCCAAGGGGAAAGTTTTGGGTTATCGCTAATGCTCAGAGTTTGCAAATTATTCAGACCCAGAAAGAAATCTTTGGGGATTAAAGTGAAATCGTTGTCATCTAGAAAAATTTCTTGAAAAGAAGAGAGATTGGAAAGAGAAGGTAAGGATCCAGAGAGTGAATTTCTTTGAAGGGCGAGGGTTTTCACCTGAGAGAGTTGTGATAGCTCCGCCGGGAGCGTGCCGGATATAGATTTGGAAGCGAGATTAATGGAGGTTACTTGGTTCGAGTTGTCGCAGGACCAGTCGCATTAGGAATTGTCGATCCAGTCGGATGGGGCGGGGGTGAAGGAGGAGGCGGGTTTTTCCATCACTGCGCCGTCGTCGGCGGTGGAGAGAGAAAGGAGGAGGATGAGAGAGAAATGGAGGAAAATGGGTTTTGGAGACGCCATTGTTGGTGGGGGTAAAAGTGGCAATATATTTTATTATCAACATCCGCTAGTACTTCTAGCGGATGGCGTAATCCCAAACCAAATCTCAGCCTTTTATGTTTTAAACGGATGGTATAGATGTTATATGTCATTTTATATTCTATAGAAAATAGATGTTATGGATCATTATATATATATATATATATATATATATATGGTCAAATAAAAAAATTATTTATTAAAATCTCAAGAGAAGGCAAATCTATAAGATGTGGATCAGGCCGTAGTTATAGTTCATTACATCATAATTATAACAAAGAAATAACGTACACTTTAATACCAAATTAATCTATAACATGCAACTAGCTAGCTAATAGTACGTACATCATATATATATATATATATATATATATATATATATATATATATATAGAAAGAATATAATTCAGTTCTAATATTATGTTTGAATTGAAATAATGAAGGTAATAATGAAATGTGTAAACACCTGATTTTATACGTATGACGAAATCACCAAAACAACAAGTTAAAATCGCGCTAATAAGTTGATGGAGTAGTTGATTGTATTGTTGTGCAATCAAACTCAAGAAAATACACACAGATAAACATACACACACCATTGTAAGAGATAAAATGTGGCCTTTCAAAATTAGGTATATCATCACCCATCTTTGGTCATGCAAAATCATGATACATAATTCAAATCTGACTTAATAATACAAATGTAGGTATGCAATACGACAAAACATAAAAGCTATGAGTTTGAATCTGAATATTGTCTCTACTGTAGAAAGTATCAAACTCGAAAGGTCTTCATTATAATTATTATCACACTATTTTTAGGAATAGTGAGGAATCACTTAATGCACCATCTAGGACCATCTCTGTTTGCTTCCATTGAGTCCATTCACGTTCTCGTTTCTTGAAGAGAGCGGTGAAAGAAAGGGTAATTCAAATTGGTAAGAAGTAAAAATATTATGACTAAGATAATGCGAGAATAATTTATCGTTAGTCTTGACGATATTAAGCGATAAAATATAATAACATCAAGTTTAAGCTGCGTTAGACAAACAATCCAATTAGAAGAGTTAAGTAGAGAATAAAATCTACTTATCTTACATGATTTAAAAGTTTTTCATCACTTTTTATTTGAGACTCGAATTTCAATAAATAATCCACATCATGAAATCATCCCTACACTTCTGGTAGGGATATTCTTTAGTATCGCGACCACGAATTATCCAATGCAGCTACATTTAAAAGATAATCGCGCTTTCATCAACGGTCACGGTCATGCCATAAAACAATTCATCTTCAGACTTCTACACCGAAGAGAATCCATAGCCATAATCATACTAAAAAGCGTCCATCGATGCACTGCACGGACCGATGAGGACTTTTTCACATCGTTTTGTAACATTACGGTTATGATTATCACTTAATAATCCTCAATTCATAATCATACCAAAATCAAATACATGAACTACTGGATATGATATGACTTTCAACGTAATATAAAGCATGAGGGATGATGACAATGATATAAGAATTCAATAAAACAAGTTCAAGAATTAATTTATCGAGGGCTAATAACGTCAATTTAAATGGCAATCTTCTTTGTGGAGTAAAATTCGAGAATCTTTCGGAAGAATATTTCTATAAAAGATCTTTGGATGAGCCTAAATATCGAGGATATTCTACTAATTTCATGGAGTATAGAAGTGAGCTTTAACCAAATTTGAGTATAATAAAGAATGGAATAACAAAAGAAATCATAGTAAATGCAGTCTTGCATAGGCAGGTTATTCAGGCGAGAATACTAAATAACGGAACGGTCGGTGAAATTACAGCGGATGTCCATTCGAGAGGAATAGTAAAGAATGGAATAACAACGAAATCACCGTGCATGCGATCTTGGCATATCTGAGTTATTCCATAGAATACTAATAAGATGCGGAATCGAATTCCGTGTAAAAGCGCATTGATACGTGATATTCAATGAATAATAAAAAGACGGAATCGGTCAGGCGTAAAATGCATAAACATGATATTCCAACGAGAATAATAAAGGCGGAATAATAGAAGAATGTCACCAAGTATAGGGTGGCTTGGCGATATCTGAGTTATTCCAATGAAAATAATAAAGAATGGAATAACATAAGTTCTCTTCATTAATACAAAAGAATAACACCACTTACGAGTACAACAAATAATATTTTCTACCTTTGAAAGTAAAGTATTATTTGGTAGAGGCGAGGATATACTCGAAGAAAACTTCGCTTTATCTCAAAAGCTTTCTTAAACTCTAAAAAAATACGTGACGCCAAGATTATAGAAGAAGAACTCTCTCTATAGTTTTCTACAGAGTTTAATGAATTAAGTAAGAAATAATGAAGGAATGAGAACTTTTATTTATAGAAAATGGTACGTATAGTGGCTAACTGCTGAAGCAGTCCAAATTGATTTCTTTTAATCGACGGTCCATATTTAAAAGCAAAATCTTTTAAATAAAATATAATATATTCTATTTATAATATAATAAAACGAATAACTTTATAAAAGATTTTCTTATGCAAACCACTTACGCGAGCACTTATGCATAATAAAATATAATATATTCTAATTATTGTCTAATAAAACATATAACTTTATAAAAGTATTACATTTTATATAAAAGATTTTACTATGCAAAATACTTATGCGAATATTTATACGCAACACTATGCGTAATAGAATATAATATATTTCTATTTATAGAATATCTTTATAAAAGTATTACATTTTATATATAAAAAATTATGTTTTATTACATTAATAATACCAATAAAACAAAATGGTGACTTATCACATAAGTATCAATAATCGATATCGTGTCTTCTTATCTGACGCGTGTATTCTTGTACTTTTCACAGCGGGTGTTTGACGATTAACGGTAAAACTTCAGCAGTTATTTTCATAAAATATTTTTGTCATTTACTCGATCAAATAATAATTACATTGCGGGGTCCACCAATGATTGTGCCATTGCATCGAATATTCCCTGATAAAACAAATATTCTCCAACCAATCGAATATAATATGATAACTTGCATACTTTGCAAAATTTATAAATCTACCCACATATATATAATATTATCTCAAATCCACACCATAATATTAAAAAAAATATTTCGAGAAAATTAAATCTTTTATTCATAAAATCTGGGGTCTCACATAAAATATGAACACAAGAATTTACGTAGAAACACAATTGGAAAAAAACAAGGAGAGAAGAAATTCACTAAAATAATATGGAGAGTATAAATTATTTATTTGTATCATATGTTACTGTGACGCCCCAAAAATTAAGTATACATCACCCATCTTGGGTAAATCGGATCGTGGTACAAAATTCTATCAACTTATTAATCATATGTATGTATACAATAATGATAAGACATAAGCTGTGAGTTTGAATACAATTATTGTCTACTAGAGATTATACAAACTCAAAAGGAGTCCTCATTACAATTATTAACACACTATTTCACGAATAGTAGGACTACTAATCTTTATCCTACGGATAGTCACTCCGTTCCCCGACTAGTCCTGCTCGCTTATGTTCTCATTTCACAAGAGAAAACGGTGAAAGAAAGGGTGAGCTCAGCTAGCCTAAAGAAGAAATATTATGACTAAGATAATGCGAATAAATTATCGTTAGCCTTTAACGATGTTAAGCGATAAAATATAACAACATCAAGTTTAAGCTGTGGTGAACAAGCAATCCATTAAAAGAGTCAAGTAGAGAATAAAATCTACTATCTTTTATGATTTAAAAGGTTTTTCATGACTTTTATCGTTGGGACTCGACTTTTAATAAATAATCCACATCATCGAATCACCCATTTACTACGGCCGAGGATATTCTTTAGTATCACGACCACAAATTATCCATGACCACTCTGACGAGGACATTCGTGTATTCATTAATGGTCATGATCATGCCAACAACTGTCCATCAATGCACTACAGCCAATGATAACTTTTACCACATCATTTGTAACATTACGATTCGCTGATTACACACGAATAATCCCGTGTCATAATCATACCAAGAGTCATCTATACACCACTCTGGGCGCCACGGATGACTTTCAACATAATATAAACATGAGGATGATGACAATGATATAAGAATTCAATAAAACAAGTTCAAAATTAATTTATCCAGAACTAATAATGTCCAAATTGTCAACATGATACCGCTTTGTAGAGTAAAATTCAAGAATGATCGGAAGAATATTTCCATGAAAAGATACTAGATGAAGCCTTAAATATTAAGGATATTCTACTAATTTCATGGAGTATAGAAATCAAAACTTTAACCAATTGAGTATAATAAAGAATGGAATAACAAAAGAAATCACCATGCGTGCGGTATTTCGTATAGATATATTATTTCAACAGAATAATAATAACGAAACCGGTCGTGCAAAATTTGCATAAGCTGGGATGTTCCAACAGAATAATAAAGAGCGGAACGGTCGGGTGTAAAACACATGACAGGATGTTCCAACAGAATAATAATAAAAGCGGAACCGGTCCGGTGTAAAACACACATGCAGGATGTTCCAATGGAATAATAGAATAATGTCACCAAGTATAGGGTAAATGCGTGCATTATGAGTTATTCCAATGAGAATAATAAGCGAAATGGAATAACAACGAGTTCTCTTCATGAATAAGAAAGAATAACACCCCTTACATTAGTAATAGAATGAATCTGCGGTAGTGTAGTAATGTAAGAATACTCTTCTTCTTTCTCTCTTATTCTCTCTATACTTTCTCTCTATAGCTTGAATGAATTCGTGAAAAATAATGAAGCACAGGGCCTCTATTTATAGAAGATTTCTAGCTTAGGTTAGGTTGAAATATGAAAAGGCAAGTGGCTTCGACAGTGATGATGTGAAAAGAAAAGTGGTTTAGGCGCTTTTGTAATGTGAAACGACAATTGGTTCGACTCACATAATATAAACGGCAAGTGGTTTGACGTACGGTAAAGGTAATTCTTATTGACGAAGGTAATTACTATTGACGAAGGTAATTACTATTGATGAAGAGACTCTTAGATGATGACATATGGGCCCCCATAAAATAACCAAACTTACCACAACCGTCCTCATAATAGACTCTTTATATACATGAGGATTGAATAAATATTACCACAAATCATTTTATTTTTAATCAACACATTTAATCTTTCAACAATTATTAATCATTTATAACTTGTCGTCTCAATTATTGATTTAATAATATAACATATTATCTGGATGATCTTTGTGACAATAATTGAATCGATAATATAAGAGATATGACGCAGCAATTCTTGTAGCAATAATTGAGTATAGATGAGTTACTTCTCACGTAAGCATCAATAATCAATCCGGTGCTACTATGCAACCACAGCGTATTCTTGTACTTTTACTACTAGGGTAGTTCAACAATTTTAACAGTAACACCTCGCCGTTATTTTCATAAAAATTTTTTGTCGTTTTCTCGATCAAATGATAATTCTCATTAATGGGATCCTTAATGATTGTCTTGTCATCGCATAAATATTCCCCAACAAATAGAATATTTCCCAACCAAAAGAATATTTTATAACAACTTGCTTACTTTTGCAAAATTTATAAATATTACCCTAACTATAACATTATATCAAATTTACTCCATAATATTCAAAATAATATTTATAGAAAATTCATCTTTATTTATAAAAGTTGGGGTCTTACAACCTCCCTTCTTATGAAATTTAGCCTCGAAATTAGGTTACATACACGGTATGTCGAAGAGTAAGGATACATTGATTTCATTTGATTCTAACTCCCAAGTCATTTCCTCAACATCGTGGTTTCCACAAAACTTTGACTTGAGGTATAACCTCGAGCGTAGAATATGTTCCTTCTTATCAAGATTTGAACATGAACTTCTTCATACGTCAAAAATTCCGCTATTTTTCGGTTCTAACTTTCAATAATGTGGTTCGGTCTTTCACATATTTACATAACATGGATATGTGAAAAGCGTTATGAACACGAGGCATACTTAGCGGTAAAAGCGAGTACATAGGCCCACGGTTCTACTCGATCGAGGATTAAAAATGGGTAGATGAATCGAGGATTGAGTTTACTCTCTTCCAAATCTCTTAACTCCTTTCCATGGAGCAAACACGCAACAACACATGATCTCTATATCAATTCCACGTCCTTTCGATGAAGATCGGCATAACTCTTTTGTCGATCTTGTGAGGTTTTTATACGTTGTCGGATCGTTTGAATATTTTTCGTAGTCATACGTACCAACTCCGGTCCCAACAACGTTGCTTCACCACCTCATCCCAGCGTACTGGAGAACGACACTTTCTTTCATACAACGCTTCGAATGGAGCCATGCCAATACTTGTTTGATAACTGTTGTTGTAGGAAAACTCCACCAATGGTAAGAACTTGTCCCAACTTCCCTTGAAATCAAGGACATAGAGTCTTAATAGATCTTCAAGAGTTTGAATAGTTCTCTCCCTTAAACTCCGGTGGTCCCAGCTCCTTGAACTGTTTAGCGGTGACCGCCCGAGAGTTTTCAGTGTTTCCACCTGCATTTTGGGCGGAGCCGCTCTCTACTTTATTATTGCATGAATTGCATAAAGCCCCCTGAATTTTGATCATTCATCATTTGGTCGGTGTTGTTGTTTGCATAAGGATTATCGCCTTCACGATGCACATTATCACGATTATTGATATGTGGTGAATCAACGGTGCTTTTTGTGCTCCATTGCTATTCTCAA
>CM035167.1:132759509-132850494 GCA_020205615.1 Panax quinquefolius | reverse complement strand
AATAAAGATTATTTTTCTCGAAATATATTTTTGAATATTATGGTGTGGATTTGATATAATGTTATAGTTGCGGGTAATATTTATAAATTTTGCAAAGTAAGCAAGTGGTTTTAAAATATTAGATTGGTAAAGAGAATATTCGTTTTATGAGGAATATTACATTGCGGTACACAATCATTAAGAAGGACGGACGGAAGTATTATCAGTAGTTAAAATAGCGAAATATCTTTTTTATAAAATAACGTGAAAATTTCTGGAATTAAGCTATTAAACTACCGATGGTAAAAAATCTGATGTCTGGCGTGGTTGCGTAATGTAGCACCACAGTGATTGATTATCGATCTTCGTTAAATCGATCGATTATACTCAAATTATTCTTCTGATGAATTCACTTGCATAATATCTCTCATATTATTATTGTCCGCGGTATCATCACCGCATAATATTTTTATATTATTAAATCGATAATTAGGCCAATAAAGTTATTCTATTATTATTTGTACATGTGACGATTATGCAGAAAGTTACCATCGAGGAAAGAGGTTTGGTCACCCATCATGGCGATAATGGAGAAATCCTTTTCTGAAAGCCTTCTCTTTCCTGCCTAATGATATAGTTTTAAATATTATGAGTTATAATATTAATGATGATTAAGTTCGTGTTGATTAAAAGTAAATTAATATTTCCATTGTGTTGGGATTATTTTATTAATGGAAATCGATATTTATTTACGATAATAATTTATTTCCTAGAGTTATATTGACCCGATGAATGATTAATCGGATAAATGAAGCAAGTAATTGCTATTAGTTCACATAAATATAACTATTTGCTACAAGTGAATGGAAACTAGCCCGGGTTCACGTGCATTACCTATTAAGGGAAGTGATGCGAGATTGATAATACTTATAGGACTCAAATTAAAAATAACTTCCTGAGAAGAAAAGAATACATCACGAAGCGACATCGGTAATGAATAGCATTGACCATGCAGAATAACTATTAAGTGACCAAAGTACGATGCGATGATAATGCGAAATGCATAAAATCCGGTGGTGGGATGTACGTGGCTGACCACTTTATTGCTTAATAGATATATCTCTGGCGCTAATAATGACCGAATTCATCGTTTAGCTAAAATTCATTTGTCTGACATAGCTCGAGGCCAAAAGGCAGCGGTCGCGATGTCCAATCGAAATTATCGATGTGACCGCATGCGGTGGCTTCCGATACTCCTCAAATGTAGCGATTGCTAATATATATCGTGCCGCGTCAAGTGTTGATTCTAAAAAATTGAAAACCAAATTTTTTGTTGTTTTGCATAATTCCCAAAAATTATGTACTATTTTGTATCTGCTATATCCCAACACATATACACTGTAATATAAACAATGTACACAACAATATAAACATCCAGCCGTCCACCAAAGTAGCTAGTATATAAACTATATATATAAACTTTTAAAAGCGCTATGAATTGAATAAATAACCACAAATCTAATGTTTAAGTAACATCGTACATCGAAGAATGAATATACAAGTATAAGCTTATCTTATAACTACAAAGCTGATGCCAAAAGCGGTCGTCGAAGCATCATCGCCTCACTTGATCACCCTGTAATTAACAAAATAATAAAACAAGTTACAAATATTAATAACTATGTTAATCTTGATATATATTACGACAATATATACAAAAATTTGATTTTATACCTCGTCACCATCCATGATGTCTCTGCTGCTTGTCAAGCATCTTGCTTGACTAACTCCTCGAATCGAGAGCCCCCGGATGCCCACCGGTATCTTGAAAGATTTTGATCTCGACGTATAGCTCTCGCAGTCGGTAGGAGTATGAGCAATTTGGATGACTCGATATTATGAAGGCGGGTAGCAAGAAATTGCACGAACCTTTGAAGGATGGGCGTCGTCGTTGTCCTTGACCTTTAATGTAGTTCTTCTTTCATGAGACGCCCTCTCCATAACTCTTGATTAATAGGCGGACGTGGAGTGCCTTGAGGATATCCTTCGTTGATAAGCGCTTATAAGTATCCTGTCATCATGTTAACAATTAAATAGTTAAAAAAATTACATAAGCATTGATAAACAAGATCAAGTTGTTAAAATTTATTACCATTATCTGGATAGCATCAGACGAGAACCATCACGGGTGGCCCGTACTTTTATCTAGTAATGGATAGGGTGACCTTGAGACTGAAGACTCCTATCTGAAAAAAATAGCACAATATTACTAAGTAAAATGGGATATATTTTCTATAATTCATGATTGTAAACATATTAAAACTTGTAAATCGTACCGCTTAAGCGGTGATATCACTGCAATTATGAAATACTCCTCCTTGTATGTTCCTTTAGCCTTTTACATACATCGAATTTTAGAGGCATTGTTAATAATGCGGCGATCTTTCGTCTTTTCACCCACTCTCAAATTTCTCCATTGGGCACACATCTACAGCCCATATGAATTTGGAATTCCACGAGGGCTATACTCGTGCATGTAATCCTCTCCTTGGCCTGGATGGTCGATCTCAGCATTATGAATGGCCTTTTGTCGTTCTTTATTCAAATTATCCTTTGTGCGGACGGTAGCGACTTACGCGAGAATAATATACGAATCCTTGAAGCTTTGTCGTCCTCCCATCTATACCTTTACGTAAATAAAACAACAATAATAACATTACTAAACATGAATCTTTAATTAGAATATTATATTATCTATCGTAATTAAAAAAAACATACACGGAATTCAGCCCGCTTAGCATCGCTTGTAAATGATAGGTGTCTTCCTTACGTAATCACTGAAGTGTAGAAATGATTACGTAAACACTGTTGTGATATGCAGCAGCGATCTTATTATCGAAAAATCACTATAGTATACAACAATTTACATCAACGTTAAGTAGATATATTAAAAGCGATTTACATCTAAGTTCTATATATCTTGTATAAATAGAATCTAAAATGCTTATATATAAATGATGCGGGATATACGTCTTTATTCGGAGGAGGGAAAATGCGAATAAGAATCCTATCATCCAGTTAGTAGGGGCCTTGGGCACATGATTAGGTCCACTACCCATGCCACGCTTTTTACTGGCCTTGGATGCCATCTGTATATTACAAATTTCAAGATGTATATATGAGTTATATTTGATTACATGTATATATGAATATATAAAATGACAATAAACATGGCGATTGATATAAACATATATATATATGAATATATATATATAATGACAATAAACAAAATTGCATTTAAATAGTTAAGTACATAAACATGATAATGATATAAAAAAACATGTAATACTAAACATGCATTTCTTTTGTTCAGTGTCGATGTCGATTCGAGAATCATCTTGTATCGTGTTGCAGATTCATAACCATCATACTGCTTGATTGATCGATAACTCTTCCTCCTCGATTATCGATGTCATCCGACACAAGTATTGACTCATGATCTAATTCATGTGGTTCATCTCCACCATCTAGCTGGATTACTTCATTGTCGTCCTCCACATTTATTATAGTTTGACTATGAAGTATCTACTGTAGTAAATCTCCCCATCGACTACTTACTTACGACTACTGGCGGGAGTATGAATTACAACTTGCCAATCGTAGGCGATCTATCCCTTTTCCTAGCGGGACTAGGAGTGTAATAAACTTGTCTTTGTTTGAGTTGGTAAAACAAATGGTTCGTTGAGTCCTTGCAGGACTATGGAGGTCGATATCGGCGATTCCATATGCATCAACACGTATCCTTTTTGCGAATCAAATCAGCGGCACTTGAACAAGTGAATATGACCCCAAAGACGTGCCTTATGCATGACGACTCTACGATTTCCATAAATTCGTTAATCTCCTCGCAATTGAGAAGAATGTAAGTATATACAGCATGTAATTCATCGAGAGAGAAATATGCACTTTTCTTTTCCATAAAAGCGGCCCGATAGACCAAATCTGAGAGCCGGCCATTTAGTTCAACATTTCCCCATCATCATGTCTCGATACTCGATTGGCCTTTGTCGAGACTTACGTCGAGGAAAATAATGCGAGACAAACGTAGATATCTCATCGAAACTGTATGCCTCACATATCGACCCCTCGACAAAAGCTCTATTCTTCACCTTCCTCTTAAGGTTTCCCATCACCCTCTCGAAAGGGTACATCCATCTATATTGAACTGGACCCCCAACACAAGCTTCATAGGGAAGATGGATTTGCAAGTGCTCCATGGAGTCAAAAAAACCATGTGGGAATATTTTTCCGGTTTACGTGATCTCTATGATGTTCTTCTCAAGTATAGACATATCCTTATCATTTAATAATTTTGAACATAAGTCTTTGAAGAAAGCGACTAAGATCCGTCAAAGCATCCCATATTGGTTTATCAAGAAGATCCCGAAATGTTATAGGCATGAGTCTCTCCATGAAACACACGATCATGACTCTTCATCCTTGCAATTTTCCACAGTAACACACCTTACAATGTTTGATGCATATCCATCTGGTAGTTTCGGAGACTTAACCCATGAGCACACATCTTTAACTTGCTTTTTGGACAATGTGTACCTTAAATGCGGTTTGACAATCTTACCATTAGGAGATTCATAAAGTTCTAATCCGGAATGACTTTACAAATATCTTTCGTATCCAAACGTGCCTTATCATTATCTTTTGTCTTCCCGTAACATTCATCACGCGATTGTTAAACACATTGTCAAACACATTCTTCTCAATATGCATCACATCTAGATTATACGAATCAAATTTGTAGACCAATAAGGCGGTTCCCAAAAGATGTTTCTCGAACCCGGTTATGAGATTCAGCCAAACCCATTTATTATGTTTGTGGCATCAATCTTACCAAATGGGATAGCGGAAATCTCATGCACGATCTCGCATCTCCGTTCCAGATAATCGCGGTGCAGACATATCATTGTCTACTTTCCCATTCTTGAAGTGTTTCTATTTCTTGAAAGCGGGTGATCTTCCCAAGAAGAATCGATGATGACGGTCAAACCAATGAAGGCTTTCGACCTTTTGATAGATTGAAAGACTTTATATGCTCCATACAATCTGGATAAGCCAACTTTCCGTGTGTACACCATCCATTAACATACCATAAAATTTGGAAGTCACTTATAGTCCACATAAGCTGCTTACTAAGGTTGAAATTTGTTTCGTTGCAACATCCAAGTCGTACTCCATCCTCCCTGATACCTTGACTCATCTATAAGAGGTCTCAAGTAATCATTTAAGTTCTTTTCGGGACTCTTGGGGACCGAGGCTGTGAGACCCCAAATTTTATGAATAAAGATTTAAATTTCTCGAAATATTTTTTAATATTATGGTGTGGATTTGATATAATGTTATAGTTGTGGGTAATATTTATAAATTTTGCAAAAGTATGCAAGTTGTTGTATAATATTCGATTGGTGGGGAATATTCTTTTTATCGGGGAATATCCAATGACGACAAGTACAATCATTAGTGGACCCAACAACGGAATTATTGTCGGATTGAGAAAATGACAAAAATATTTTTATAAAAATAACGACGAAAGTGTTACTATAAGACCCCAAATTATTAATAAATGAAATTTATTTTTCTCTATTTATTATTTTGAAATAGTAAGGGTTGATTTGATTAATGTGGATAGTTATGGGTAAAATACGCAAATATTTGAATAAAAGTGGTTATAAAATATTCATTATTATCGGGGAATATTCGTTTGGTGCGTGGAATATTAAATCTTTATGGGAATATTAAATGCATAATTGATCTTTTTTGGGCCTATAACGGAAAGCGATTGGATGAAGAAAGCGACAAATATAAGTTATTTATAAATAACGGCGTGTAGTTTTACCAAGTTAATACTATTGGAATACCCGGTGGTTAAAACACACTAATACGCGTTGTTGAATAGTAACACACGGTATTGCACCAATTATTGATTCTTACGTAAGAAGGCACTACTCGATAATTGTTATAGTAATTCTTATTCGATTATTTTATTTTATTGATTCAATAATTCTTTGCATTGATATTTTATATTCTTGTTGTTTGATAAATTGTCATTACGATTATTTTCCATTATCGAGACAATAATTCATATTATCGAATAATATTATTGGATAATATTATTGGCAATGTCTAGAAAGTTACCATCTACAGAGAGGTTTGGTCACCTAATTGCTTGTGATGAGAGAGATCCTTATTGGAAAGCCCCTCTTTCTGGAGCGGCTGGTTGCGATCTTGTGATTCGTAATATTATTTGTGAATAATTAATTATTGATTTATATGATGAGGAAAATATTGATTTTATGTGGATATAGATGGAGAAAATTTTTAAAGTGACGATTGTTGAAAATTGAAATTTTATCTTTTTTGATAAAATAATTCATTTAAATATATTATTATATTTTAATAATATAATAATGGTGATATTTTTACAATGAATGTGGGATATATGAGTATCTGAGGAAAAAGAGTATTTTGTTGCAATAAATATTAAAAGCAGATTTTGTGTGTCGGTAGACCCATTTCTTGACTGAAATTTGATTATAGCTTGTAAAATCGCCCGTTTGTGGATTTCGGTCAATTTCTGTTTGGAATTTGGAAAAACTTCCTTCTGTAAAGTTGTAGATAATGGAATTATGTAGACTAGATTTAAAACATGGTTAATAGATGCATGCAATCTCTGCTAGTTTCTTCTTGAAATTTTAAGGGTTTATAACATGTTTGTGTCTGCTTTGTTTAATCAAAGGGTTTGGACTTTGTACTTACGGACATTTCTTTGCTCCGCTTTCGGGTTGACCTATATGGATTTTCTTGACATTTTTGTTTGTAGAGTTCTTATAGATCGGCGGGATCGTATAACGATTAATTTGATTGATGGGGAGTTGAAAGCTTGGGCGGTTTGACCTGACTATTGACAATTCGAGAGAAAACAAAGGGAAGAAAGTTCAATTTGGAATCAATATGAAAAAAAGGTAGATCCTTCAACCAAAAGTTAAGAGCATATTGTAAAACATGCACAAAAAGTTATGTTATTGGAGATGGTGGTAGTTCTCATGGGACTAGAAATTTGCATGCACATGAAAAGTCGTGTCGGTTTAGTTAATCAAAATGTGACTCAAATGCATCTAGATCATGAAGGAAAAATGCTTAATAGAAAATTTAGTGACTCATTTATGCGGATAAAATGGTGAAGCAATTATGATGCATAACTATCCATTCTTGATTGTTGAACATGAAGGATTCTGAGCGAGTGCATAACTATTTGAATCTAGATGTGAAATCGTATACTAGAAACAACTTAAAAAAGCGGATTGTATTAAAATTTATAAGCTTGAGAAAGCAAAATTGAAACGTCGTTTGAGAACATCAGGGTAGAATTTGTCTCACTTAGATTTGTGGTCGTGGGTACTAGTGAGGGTTATATTTGTTTAACCGCTCACTTTATTGATCATGATTGTGTGTTTACGGTAGGATTATAAATTTCGTCATTTTCCCCACCACATATACCGTACTCTTTTATCGGAAAAAATCTTTGAGTTTTTAAAGGATTGGGGAATTGAAAAAAGATCTTTTCTATCACTTTAGATAATCTGACAAACAATTTACAACATGCAAAATTTCTTGAAGGCTCATTTGAGAGGAAACTTGCTTTTCTGATGGTAGTTTTTTTCATGTTCGATTGTTACGCTCACATATTAAATCTCATTGTTCAAGATGGTTTGAAAATTGCAAGTGAACCTTTACGCAAAATTAGAGAGTGTCAAATATATTAAGGAATCGAAAGTAGATTATTAAAGTTTGTTACATGTTGTGAACAATTGCTTGTGTCCAGTAGAATCGGGTTTTGCGTTTGGATTGTGTGACTAGATGGAATTCTACATGGGAGATGTTTGATAGTGTTCTAAAATATAAAGATGTATTCTTTCAATATGCCATGGTTGAATCATCTTACACAACTTGTCCATCAAATGATGAGTGGGAAATAGCACTGACTATCACTACATTTTGAAACCATTTTGGAAAATTCTGAGAACTTTTTTGGGAGCGAGGTTATCCAACAACAAATCTGTATTTCTTACGTGTGTTGAGGATAAAAGAACTTTTCTTTGTTGAATAAGTCTTGTGAGATTGAGGTAATTAGAAACATGGCAAATGAGATGTTGCCAAAGTTTGAAAAATATTGGAGCGAATATGTTGTTATCTTGTCCATAGCTCTTATTATTCTTGACCCAATGTATAAGGTCTGATTTGTCAAATTTAAATTGAAAAAATTTGAGACGGATGAGTATGTTATAAATAGAAAAGTGGACAAAATTGTGGATGCTATGAAATCTTTGTTCATGGAATATGCAAATGCAATGGAGTTGTCAGAAGATGGTTCACAACAACTTCAAGATGGTGTAAGGACTTCAACTATTGCTACCACTAACATGGGCGAACATAGTGATGATGAGTTTGATGTAAGTAAAGTTTTCATGTATTATAAATTTTTAATTTTTTGCATATTTATCTATATTGCATATTTATTTTGATGAACTTTTGAATAGGAGTTTGTGAGGGAAGTGCAAGGTACTACATCAACAAGAACAGAATTGGAACAATACTTAGAAGAGAAAATCGTCACTAACAAATCTTCTTTTAATATTCTAGAAGAATGGAAAAAACTTTCTGAGAGGTACCCAATCCTTATTTTTTATTCTAGTTTTATACCTTTATTTGATACATGACTAATGACTATTTAGATCTTTCAAATATTGCGTTATTATAGATATCCAATACTAGCGAATATGGCATATGATATCTTATCAATTCCAATTACAACGGTTGCTTCGGAGTCGACCTTTAGCATTGGAGCAAAAGTTCTCACAAAATATCGTAGTTCGCTTCTACCAGATAATGCACAAGCATTAATTTGTGGACGTAATTGGATTTGTGGATATGAAATACAAGGTTTGTTCTAATTGTAAATATTGTTACTTTAATTGTAGCTTTTAGTTTAATTTTGGGTATTGAACTAATGATATTTTAAATTGGCATCTTTAATGTAGATGATGGGCTAATGACGACCAACTTTTGGTACCGCTAGTTGCAAATCAAAAGTCAAAGGGTTCTAACGTGGGCGAAATTACAAGGAGTGACTAGACATTACTCACTAGCGGTAAGGTTTATAAGCGCAATTTCGTGTGTTTTATAAGTGTGCTTACATTATGGTTCGAGTGATCATCATTTGTTTGGTTCTTGGATTTTCAATGTCGTTTGAGGGCGGAAATATGTAATTATCATTTGGTGGATTTTGCTTTGGAATTAGTAACTTCATGCTATTTTATTTTGGATTTTGATTTCTTTTACGAATTAATTTGCATTTATAGGGTATATGAAAATCTGAAAACAAGATTTTTGTTTTGTTTGTTTTGAGAGTGCGATTTTGTCCTTTGGTTTAGTGATTACAAATTATGCATTTTGGAGTTTTGATAAGCTACTAAGTTATTGAGTGGGTTACTCGTTTAGTGAAAATAAAATTTTGTTTTTTTGTTTTGAGAGTGCGTTTTTTGTCCTTTGGTTTAGTGATTACAAGGACTTTTTATTATCCTTTGCCTCCTTTGGTTTTGTGTTGAGTGCGATTTTTGAGTGCGATTTTGTCATTTTGCTTCTTTAAATTTTCTAATTTATGATTGTCCTTGTTGATTTTGAGCGTAAGAATTCATGTTATTGAGTATTGAGCGACAATTCATGTATTTTGGACATTGAATTTGCAAGTATGCATTTGGACTTTGAAGCTTATACGTAGTTTTGTTGAAGCCTTGATGGTGACATATCTTGAGTTCTTGACATACTAATAGTCTTCTTTGAGTTGTTGTCTTGGTTTGTAATTTGAATGTGTACTTTATGTCTTTACTCTTTAGACTTTATCATTTGACATTTATCAATCATTGTATTGTAATATGTTCTGATAACTAAACTTTCTCTAGAAAGAAAGTGGAGACGGGACAAAATGAGTGATTACAATTAAAATATTATTGTGAAATTTGTGAATTATGATGTCTGGGGTAAAAAAAAAATGAAAAAAAAGCCTTGGTAGGTAAGGAAGTCACTTTTGCCACTTGAGACCCATAGCCTCGTAATTCGACCCAAAAGCCGGGCTTTTTTGGCATTACAAGTCTTTCTATTTGGCTGCCTACCACTTGGTTGCTGTGTCTAATAATATACCTTATTTCCGACGGACATATTTCCTCGGATTTAACCTATTTCCGATAGAAAATTAAAATAAATCGGTATTTATTAAAAATGACTAATTATGAACTCCGACGGAATGTTCGTTGGAGATACCTTATATCCGATGGACATATTCCCTCGGAAGTAACCAATTTTCGACTAAAAATAAAAATATACCTTTATTTTTAAAAAAATGACTGAATATTAAATCCGACAGAAATTCCGTCGGACATACCTTATTTCGTCGAAAGTAACTATTTTTTTTAAATACAGATTTGAAAAGTTCAGTTTCCAGGTGTTTAAACCCATTTATGTACCTGTAACCAATACACAGTAATATAACACATGTATCTCATATTCAAATATTCAACGTAGCGCTAAAACGTAATATCCACCAAAGCGTAATCTTGACTCATTTTATTCACATTCACATTCAAATATCCACCAAAATGTAATCTTCTACTCATTATCATCAACCTTCTTGAACTAACCAATTACAAATATAAGCTAATACACTTGAAATGATAAACAATATAATTTACAATACTTATCTGAGATCTTGATTAGACTTTATAATATATACAAATGTTCTACTGATAACATGAATACAAATGAACTATAAACTAGTAAAAGTATCATCATCGAGTAGGATGTGAGCGATTATTTGCTACGGTGTATGAAAATCGATTGTCGTCACTTGCGTCATCATCGCCATCTCTGCTTCATCATCGCCACCTTGTTGATAGAATCAAAATATAAATCATTAAATCATTATATATATATATATATATATATATATATATATATATATATATATGTGTGTGTGTGTGTGTGTGTGTGTGTGTGTGTGTGAGAGAGAGAGAGAGAGAGAGAGAGAGAATTAACAAACTAGCCTTAATTGAAAAAAATATAAACAATAAAATATCTCGAGTAGGTGGGAGTGATTGAAAGCCCCTTCCAAGAGAGTAATCACCATCCGAAGCATCTCATAGCTCAAGCGTCGAAGCTGCCCTACCAGTAATCCCACACTCTCTGCTTAAATGATGTTTATGTATAAGACTTATGTTGATTATGTTAAGTTTTCGCATTTGATGTATTAAGATTAGATAACCTAGGATTGTTTATTGTTTAAGATGTTGTAACCCTTATGGGAAGATTTCTATCTTTATTTATGAGTTTTATTTATTTATGGGTAGTTAGATGTGTTATTTTGGAGAGTGAACACCAAATCTGTGAAAAATTTGAGTACGAGGATTTGGGGGTGTCACAGATAAACTAATATATAAGTTCATTTTCTTATATTTAAATGTGTAATTATTAATTTAGAATATGCATATATTAGCGCATTATAATAATTGATACATACATTTGGATATATTTAAGGGTGTAAGCCGAGTCAAGTAGCTCGATATACTCGACTCGAGATCGGTTCAAAAATATGATCCAAAGCTTGAATTCGAAGATGATCCGAGTCGAATCTGATTCATACACATTTTTTGTTTAATGTTACATGAGTCGAATTCGAGCATACCAGTGTTCGCTCAGATTAGGGTTCGAGTATTTCATTTTTTCTCGAATCGTACTCGATACCTGCTCGATGGATCATATTCGAATATTGGTCTGATCCATGCTAGTAAGCTAAATATGTAATATTTGTATCAATATTTATAATTTATAAAGTGTAGTATGAAATTGTGTAAACTTGTATTTGAATAAATCAATGAATTGAATGTCAATTTATATTACGTTCCTTGTAATTTCTATACATAAATAAAAGTGAAAAAGTTTTATATATAAATATTAGTTAAGTAATCAATTTAATATGTATTGGTTCAGTTTTAACTGAAATGGTTTATAATCGAAACTCGATTTTGAAGGCTCGTGAGAAACTGCTTTTGTAAGCGAAAATGTCGAGTCTTTACGGTAGAAGTAGGTCAGAAATAATGATCAAGAGTCGAATCTGGGACAAAAATAGACATTCATTTTCGAATCTGAGCTCAATTTTTTCGAGTCGAGCCGAATCTGAGCATTAAGGTGTTCGCTGAAATTCGACTCGTTTACACCTTTAGATATATTTCATAAACTCATTTTATTTTATTTTTTAAAAAACTTATTGGGGACCTTAGCATTTTTTTTGGATTCGTTTTGAAAGGAAATAGCACAGTGAGAAGGAGGAAAAATAAAGGAAAGAGACAATTCTGAGGAAAGGAGTAAGGACTAGGTCGTCAAGAAATATCTTTTCGTAGAAGCAATTAACCGGTTCTTATTAATTATTTAGCTTAGAACAGTCTACCAATGAACACTGGCGCCAATGGACCGCGTGGTTAGAACAGAAAATGTAGAATAAATAGACTTCAGAAGTAAACGGCAGGAAAGAAAGAGAAAGAGTCTATCGGCTTTCCCACCTACTCGCTCCCTCGTATTATTGCTTGTGTGCTGCAGTCCATTCATTAAAATCCTTCCCCCCACCCCCACCCCCACCCCCACCTCAAAATAACCTTTGTATTAATTCTGCTTTGAACCCTTTGCTAAAATAAGTGCAACATGGCTGGAAAAGAAGAAGGACCAGCAATAGGAGTTGATCTGGGAACAACATACTCTTGTGTGGGTGTTTGGCAAAATGGTCGTGTCGAAATCATCCCCAATGGTCAGGGTAACAGAACCACGCCCTCTGTTGTTGCTTTTACCAATACGGGGCGTCTCATCGGAGAATCAGCTAAGAACCAGGTTGCTATAAACCCCACCAACACCGTCTTTGGTATGTATTCCAAATTTTCCATCTTTCCAATTGTTAAAAACGATAATATGCATGTAAAATGGAAAATGATTTAGTTTTGCTACCGTGTTACAAGCAAATTCACTTTCAGGATACAACCAAGTCAACAAAATCTGCATAT
Source organism: Panax quinquefolius (assembly GCA_020205615.1). Taxonomy (NCBI): domain Eukaryota; kingdom Viridiplantae; phylum Streptophyta; class Magnoliopsida; order Apiales; family Araliaceae; genus Panax; species Panax quinquefolius. The sequence goes on along the minus strand of CM035167.1, from coordinate 132,837,340 downwards.
AGCAAAAGTGAAGAATTTAAATACGATAAGACTTGTCAATTTGGTAAACAAAAAATTGGAGATGAATCAATTATTATTTTTCTGGCAGAACTCTCTACTTATAGATTTTAAAAAACAATTATTATCATAATATGGTTGTTAGAATATGGGTGTTGGAATAACAGTTGTTTAAAAAATTAAAAAAACTGCCGTGAATAATCTGGTGTATCGTACTATACATGCATATTTTACCATCTAACTTCAACACTATTTCTTGTCTCACCCCTTCTATACATGCATGTTACCAATTTTTGTAATTTCAAAATATTTCACTAGAAAATTAATATCAATCTTATAATTTGGAATGGATGAAGTAATGGACTAGGCCTTAATATAGCAAAGTTATTCTTTAATTCTTAGATATTTTTTTCACGAAACAATACGAATTAATTAATTTATATTGCAGGGCTGTTTTGTTCTTTCCCTATTATGTTTTTATATTGGAATCAAGTCTGTTCACTTTACATATTAGAAAATGTCAGATAAGTAGGTGCTAATTAATATAAGTGCATGACGAAGCAATTTATACAATTAAATTTATTAAACTAGTGTTTTGTTTTAGGGCTAATAGCACTTTAGTCCCTCAAAATTTTACCAGTGTTATAATTGAGTCCTTAAAGTACAAATTCTCTTGATTTGAACAAGTACTATTAAGTAAGCATGATGAACCCAAATGGCTAGGTAATCCGGTATGTTTTTTACCCAAAACTGATGACGTGAGACAGCTATTTCTGGCAAAACTTAGGCCAAAATGTGGTATTTGGGAGTGTATATCAGGTACTTGGGATGCAAATCGAGAGAATTAATTAGTACTTTAGGAGCTTAATTATAAAATGCATGCAACTTTGAATAACTAAAGTGCTAGTAGGCTTTTAGTTTATCCTAGTTTTCAGATTATTCTAAATATTACTGGTCTAACTGTACCTCTGTGCAAGATTATTTCTGTTTGATTGTTCATATTTTTTGGTTCTCAAGTCAAAATTTTATTTAAGTGGATTCAACAAACAATAACTAATTATTTCCTCTACCCAAACTTGAAAACCAACTAAAAGATTATGGGCTACTCATTATCTGTCAATATTTATAGGAATAACACATGCATTATTTCCATTGGCGGCAATCAGACAATTGTAACTTATTATCTTACATGCCAAGTGTTACATATAGAGATCGATGAATGTAGTCTCTGTGCTGTGCACTATCAGGTTAATCAATCATTTAGTTGGGAATTTGACTGATATTTTTGTGATGTTAATTTGGTTTGTTTGCAGATGCTAAACGATTGATTGGTAGGAGATTCAATGATTTATTAGTACAAAGTGACATGAAGCTTTGGCCGTTTAAGCTCATTTCTGGCCCTAGCGAGAAACCTATGATTGTCGTCGATTACAAAGGTGAGGAGAAGCAATTTTCAGCGGAGGAGATCTCATCTATGGTTCTCATAAAGATGAAGGAGACTGCCGAGGAGTATCTTGGATCAAAAATAAAGAATGCTGTTGTTACTGTCCCCGCGCACTTTAATGACTCTCAGCGCCAGGCTACAAAGGATGCTGGTGCCATTGCTGGCCTCAATGTCATGCGTATCCTCGTTGAGCCAACTGCTGCTGCTGTTGCCTACGGTCTTGACAAGATGTATGCGGATCGCGGGGAGAAGAATGTTCTTATCTTCGATCTTGGCGGTGGTACTTTTGATGTTTCTCTTCTGAGTATCGAAAGGATATTTTCCAGGTGAAGGCTACTGCTGGTAATACTCATCTTGGAGGAGAGGACTTTAACGAACGTATGTTGAACCACTTTGTTAAGGAGTTCAACACAAAGCACAAAAAGACATAACTGGAAACCCTAAATCTCTCCGAAGATTGAGGACTGCATGTGAAAGGGCAAAGCGAGCTCTATCTACTAATTCAACGACCATCATTGATGTAGATTCTTTATACGATGGCATCGATTTCATTGCAAAGATCACTCGTGCAGAATTCGAGGAATTAAACATGGATCTCTTTAAAAATTGTTTGGAGACTGTGGATTATTGTCTCAAGGATGCCAAGATGGACAAGAGCAGCATCGATGATGTTGTCCTCGTTGGTGGATCTTCAAGAATTCCAAAAGTGCAACAGCTATTGAGAGAATTTTTCAATGGGAAAGAGTTGTGCAAGAACATTAATCCTGATGAGGCTGTTACCTGTGGTGCAGCAGTGCAAGCTGCTATATTGAATGGTGACCGCAACGAAAAGATTCACGGTATAGTTCTGTTTGATGTTACTCCCCTATCCCTTGGGATCCAAACTGTTGGTGAAGTAATGCATATTCTCATTCCAAGGAATACAACTATTCCCACTCTCAAGGAACATACATTCACAACCAACAGGGATAATCAAACTATATTGCCTCTTGATGTTTACGAGGGCGAGAGATCAAAATCCACTGACAATAACTGTTTGGGAAAATTTGAACTCCGTGGTATCCCACCAGCCCCAAGGGATGAGCCTAAGATCATTGTCCGCTTTGAAATTGATGAAAACGGGGTGTTGAATGTTTCGGCGAAAGATAAGACTAGTGGGCGGAAGAACAAGATTACAATCACCAATGACAACGGGAGACTATCCATAGTAGAGATTGAGAGAATGGTACGAGATGCCGAAAAGTACAAGGCTGAAGATGAGGAGCATATGAAGAATGTTGAAGCCATGAATGTGTTCGAGAATTACGTGTATAATGTTAGCAAGTACATAAGGAATGAGAAGGTTAGTTCCAAGCTTCCGGCGTTTTACAAGGAAATTATGGAGGATGCTATCAAGAAGAGGATTCAGTGGTTGGATGCCAACCGGCTAGCCGCCGCGGAGGAGTTCGAGTGCAAGATGAAGGAGCTTGAGGGCATTTTAAATCCAATTATCGACCAAATAAATGGTGATAGTGTTGGATCTGGTACGCCTGACGAGACGAATGATCACGCCCCGCAGTTTGGAAGGAGAATATTGTCCAGGATTCCTGATGTAATTGAGATTGGGTTGGATGTTGCTTTGTTGGTAACCAATTTCTTGTGATTTAAGATGTTGATCACTTTAAGGTGGAAAAATAGGTTTTGAAAATGAAATCAACATCTATAAATCTGATTTCATATGATTTCTATGATATGATCGGATATATATTTGGGAATAATGATCATATATTATGTATATGTTTTAAGAGTGTGAAAAATACGTCGTTCTAATAAATTTATTTTTTATTTCTGATTTGGGATGAAAGAAGTTGTTAAATCTACGTTGGAAGATCAACTCTTGATTTGCATTTGTCTATCTTAACCTAATCTACTAAATTGAGAAAAATACAAATTTGGTCTCGATTTTGGCTTCTAGTTCCACACTTTTCTTATTAAATAAGAAAATTATTATTTACATGAGTAAAATTAATATTTTCACATTTTTTTCTCACATTAGTTTGAGACCTATTTACTATTTATGTTAAGAGAAAACTTGTGGAACAATCAATTTTACTTATCCTTTAAATAAATTTCTTAACTAAATTGCAATTTTATAAAAAAATCTAAAAATTTAATGTAATAAACATGTATCCATGCACTGTATTTAACACATGTTGGTATGCTTTTGTTACAATAAAAGTTACCAAATCATAATACTCCAAATTGCAAAATATACGGAACACGGTATTTAAAAGCAATTCATGATACTAAAACTAAATTATATCATCACACTTTTCCTGCATTCAAAATTAAAAAATCTATTAAAGTCAATTGTAAAATTTTAAATGTATCTTTAATTTTGTATAATCAAATGTAATCTATTAATTTATTTATAGTTATACAATATATAACAAACTATAAGAGCGAATTATAGGTCATGCATATTTGATAACTTAGGTCTTTTCACTCGAGTTATATATATATATATATATATATATATATATATATATTGATTATAATTTGGTCATGATTATACAATTTGCAATTAAAAATATTTGAAGTCTAAATATAAACATTAATTATTTTATTTAATAAAATATTTACAAGATTACAATAAAATGATCAACAATCTAATAAATAATGTTAAAAAGTACTTTTACTCTACTGTGTTCGTCGAATTTTAAGCATTACACCACTGTACTTTAAAAATATGCAATTAACTTATTGTGCTTTTTAAAAATTCTTAATCAGGTCACTCTGTTCAATTTTACTCACAGATTTAAGAAATCAAACTAATTTTCCTACGTGGCTTTTTAAAAAAAAAAACACGTATTAAACTTTAAGGAGATGAGCTCTGGAACAACAAACAACATGACTATATGAATAGGAGTAAGGTGTAAGTAAGGCAGGAGTCGATTAGAGTATTGAGTTGCTTTCGATTTGGTTCATAAAATTTATCGAGTATAAAATAAGGTTTGATTGAGACTCGTTTAACTCACGAAATCGAAAACACGATTAGAATCGAGAAGAAAGCGGTTTGAACTCTTGACGAATATGATCCGAGTATCAATAAAAAATTAGAATTTGACGAGGTTCGAGTAATTTATCGAACTTTAAAAAGTGCTCATATTTGACTCATTTATATTTCGAGTCGAGTTAGAATCGAACTTTTAATCGAGCGAGTACGAATCGAGTCCGAACTATTTGTTCATTTTACAGTCTTAAATATACGAGTGATAGATATAGATATAGATATGGTAAAATGCAAATATGACCACTGAACTTTAGGTGTTTTAGGGTATTGAGCCCATTTCTTTTGGTCAACGCAAATTGAGCCCCTTTCTGTTATAAAATTTGGATATTGAGCCCCTAGGTGCCACATGTGCGTTGACATGCCTACGTGGCACACATGGCACCGCTGACGTAGACATTTTTGCCACGTGTCACCGCTTACATGTACAATTTTCAATTAATTGCTTAAAAACATGATTTCCCCAAGAATCGAACTTAAAATCTCAAGTTTGAGAATTTAGTCATCAAACCAACTGAGCTAAATGAAACTTATAATTACTTTATCAAAAGAATTAATATTTATACCAAATCAATTCATCTCCCCCAAATAATATTTAAATAAAGTAATTGACTTATTAAAACAGTAAAAACACATAACAGAAAAATATGAAGAGGGTGGTGCTCCGGTAGACGTCCATGGGCATTGGCCGTAGATACCAACACGTAGATACCATTTATTCCGATTCGAAGAGGGTGGTGTTAGGTCGAATCGGAATTGGCCGGCCGTCGACGGGGGAGTCCGGGAAAGGGGGTGGCGGAGGTGAGAGAGAAATCTTGGAGAGGGGAAGTTGGGTTTTGGATGGAGAAGGAAGAGAGAGAAAGTAATCTGAGAGAAACCCTTGTTTTATCATTGTTGATACTTGTTTTTTGTTGTTGTTTCAATTTTATTTTCGTTTGTTGATTTGGAAGCCATTGATAATGAGAGGAAGAAGAAGTGAGATTCATTTGTGTGTGTTTGTGTGTGAGAGAGAAAGTGGGAATCTAGAAAAGTGAGATTCACTATGTGATTTGGAAGCCATTTAATTAATGTTTTGTATTTTCAATTGATGTTATGTATTTATAATTATAAATATCTTCTTTAGATGAAATTTACTTATTTTGCAAAAATATTAATTATTTTCTAAATTTTAATTTTAATTTTCTAAAATAATATTTATTTTCAAACATCGAGTTATTATTTGTTTGCAAATTATAAATGAGTTTTCAATTATTAAAGTGGCTCACCTAAGTGTAATTTTTTAATTTGTGTATATAATTTTTATTAGTTTTTCTAAGGGTAAAATGCAAATGTGACCACTGAACTTTAGGTGTTTTTGGGTATTGAGCCCCTTTCTTTTGGTCAACGCAAATTAAGCCCCTTTCTATTACAAAATTTGGATATTGAGCCCCTAGGTGCCACACGTATGCGTTGACTTGCCTATGTGGCTGCATGTGTACCGGTGGCGTGAGATATTTTTGCCACGTGTCACCGCTTACATGTACAATTTCTAATTAATTGCTTAAAAACATGATTTCCCCAAGAATCGAACTCAAAATCTCAAGTTTGAGAATTTAGTCATCAAACCAACTGAGCTAAATGAAACTTATAATTACTTTATCAAAAGAATTAATATTTATACCAAATCAATTCCGCGAGACCCCGAATTTTATGAAATAAAAGTATTCAATTTTTCTATTTTGATAAATAGTTAAATTGATAAAAGTTTAAAGTTTAGGGTAATATGTAATATTTTTTTTTGCAAAGTAAGCAAGTTGATATAAAATATTTGTTGTGTCGGGGAATATTCGATTAGTCGGGGAATATTCTTTTTGTCGGAGAATATCCGTACGATGGTATAATCATTGGTGGACCCCACAACGGAATTATTGTCGGATGGAGAAAACGACAAAAATATTTTTATGAATATAACGGCGGAAGTTTTACCATTAATACTGTTGAACTACTTGGTAGTAAAAATACGATGTCTGGCGTGATTGCGTAGTGTAGCATTGCGGTATTGATTATTGATGTTTATGTGATAAGTCACTCAGTTTTGTTTTATTGGTATTATTAATATAATAAAACAGAAAAGCTTTTTATATAAAACAGAATACTTTTATAAAGTTATTCGTTTTATTAGGCTAATAGTAAAATCTTTTTATATAAAATAGAATACTTTTATAAAGTTATCTATTTTATTAGACAATAATTAGAATATATTATATTTTATTATGCATAGTGTTTGCATAGTGCCTGTATAGTGTTTGCATAGTAAAATCTTTTATAAAGTTATTCGTTTTATTAGATTATAAATATTATATATTTTATTTTATTTAAATGATTTTGCTTTAAATATGGACCGTCAGATTAAAGTAAATCAATCTGGATAGTTCATGAGTTAGTTCTTATATGATCCATTTTTCTATAAATAGAAGCTCATTCCTTCATAATTTCTTACGAATTCACTGAAACTCTAGAGAGAGAAATTATAGAGAAACTATAGAAAAATATTCTGCTACTTCCCTACTCTTATATTCAGTTTCTTTTACGGTGAAGGGTATTATTTTCTTTTGTATTCATGAAGAGAACTTACATTATTCCATTCTTTATTATTACATTGGAATAACTCAGATATCTGTGAAGCTACCTATACTTGGTGAAATTCTTACATTATTCCATTCTTTATTATTCGTAGGAATATCCCATACATGCGTTCTGTGGGACTGATTCCATTATTTATTATTATGTTGGAATAACTTTGTTTATGCGAATCTACCGCATACATGGTGAAATTCTTACATTATTCCATTATTTATTATTCATTGGAACATCTTATACATGCTTTACGCATTGACACTGGTTCCATTATTTATTATTACATTGGAATAACTTTATGCGTGTGGTCTATCGCATACGGTGAATTCTTACATTATTCCATTATTTATTATTACGTTGGAACATCCATCTATGCTTTACGCATGACTTGGTTCCATTATTTATTATTACATTGGAATAACACATACATGCGATCTATCGCGTACGCGGTGAATTCTTTTGTTATTCTATTATTTATTATTACATTGGAATATCACATGCGTGCGTTTATGCATGACTGGTTCCATTCTTTATTATTACATTAAAATAACATGTCTATGTGAGGTTACCGCATGCATGGTAAATGATCATTCGTATTCATACGAATAGTATTTTCATTAAAAAGGGGTTTCTGCCAGGGGAAGATTCATAAATTTTCTGACCCTCAAAAATTCTGGAAAAATTTGAAATGATAATTTGATGAGTTTTTTAGATTGTATCCAAAAATGGCTATTTTTGGATGTATAGATTAAGAGTTATGGATTTTATGGGAAAAGACTATTTTAAAAGTAAACCCTTATAACTCCTTGTGGTTAATTCCAAAATTGGTGAAATTTTTATTGGGAGTACATGTATATAACAGGAGTATACCCTGTAAATTTCGGAATTTTTGGACAAAAGTACAATTTATGATAAATGTCTAAATATTCGGCAGTTTTAGCCATATGAAAAATAGTAAAAATGAATTTTAAAAATTTTGAGAAAAATATATGTTCAAGATGGGACTATATTCTGCTAAATCCCAGAAAAGAAATATTTTTGGGACTGATTTGGTATTTTTCATGAAAATGAACTAGTTATGAGTAAATGAATTAAATATGTTATGTGAAGTAATAAAATTGGAAAATAGGATTTTATGGCTTGAGAATCCTATATAGGGTATATGCAGATTTTGATGAAGGATTTGATCATTGATTATGAAATCTTACGAGTATGGCATTTTTGAATGATTAAATGCATTATTTGATAAAGTGTAAACAATTAAAATAAATTGTTTATAAGTTTAAGAAATGATTAAAATATTGTTATAATATTAATGATATTAGATTATGAGATTATTAAGTGATTGATAACATTTGGTTATTATTGAACACTGGATAAATTGTATTATAAATGTTTAATATTTATCCTTTATCTCATTTGATTAATTCTTATATCATTGTCATCATCATCATACTTATATTGTGTTGAAAGTCATCTTTGGCCATAGTGCATAGATGGACTTGGTATGATTATGACCAGGGATTATTCGGTATAATCATGACCGTAATATTACAAATGATGTGGAAAAATTCCTCATTGGCCCGTAGTGCATTGATGGACAGTTTTTGGTATGATTATGGCTATGGATTCTCTTGACCAAAGGTGCAAAGATGAATTGTTTTATGGCATGATCATGATTGTTGATGAAAACACGATTATCTTTTTTTAGCAGTAGTGCATGGATAATTCGTGGTCGTTATATTAACGAATATCCTTAGCCGTAGTGCATGGATAATTCAGTGATATGGATTGATTATCGAGCTGAGTCTCAGCGATGAAATATAAATTCATGGATGTGATATTAACGAATATCCTTGGCCGTAGTGCATGGGTGATTCAATGATGTGGATTATTTATTAAGCTGAGTCTCAGCGATAAAAGTGATGAAAAACCTTTTAAATCATAGAAGATAGTAGATTTTATTCCCTACTTGACACTTCTAATGGATTGTTTGTTCCGCTGCAGTTAAACTTGATAGTTATTATATTTTATCAGTTTAACACTGTTGAAGGCTAACGATAAATTATTCTGCATTATCTTAGTCATAATATTTCTTACTGGGCTAGTTGAGCTCACCCTTTCTTTTACTGTTCTCTTCAGGAAATGAGATATTTATTTGTCAAGAGAAGACTCACCATTGGAAAGAAGATGATAATAATCTTCTTGTTTTTCTCTGGGGACTTTTGGGTCAACCAAGGATACTTCTATGGACATATGATATCTATCATAACCTAGACGCATGGCCTCCCATGTATGAAGGTTTCCTTGAGCACTTCCCAAAGATTTTAATTTCTAAAACCAGTTTTCAACTATACTTTTTGTAAAGTATCATTGTAAGGTTGTGGTCGAGGTACCATGAGAGTTACATACATTTGTATTAAAACTCATAGTTTAGCTCGTGGTCGTATTTAAGTATTCTACGACATTTCAACGATTATATAAATGAAGTTGTATTTGAATTTTTTTGTACCATGTATCGGCGACTCAGGATGGGTGATGTATACCTAATTTTGTACCATGTATCCCCCAAATAATATTTAAATAAAGTAATTGACTTATTAAAATAGTAAAAACACATAAAAGAAAAATATGAAGAGGGTGGTGCTCCGGTGGACATCCATGGACATTGGCCGTAGATACCAACACGTAGATACTATTTATTCCGATTCGAAGATGGTGGTCTTTGGGTCGGATCGGAATTGGTGCGTCGTCGTGGGAGTCGGGAAAGGGGTGGCGGAGGTGAGACAGAAATCTCGGAGAAGGGAAGTTGGGTTTTGGATGGGGAAGGAGGAGAGAGAAAGTAATCTGAAAGAAACCCTTGTTTTATCATTGTGGATACTTGTTCTTGTTGTTCTTATTGTTTTGATTTTTACATTGTTGTTGCTTTTGGAAGCCATTGATAACAGAGGAAGAAGAAGTGAAATTCACTATGTGTTTGTGTGTGAGATAGAAAGTGGGAATCCTAGAAAAAGTGAGATTCACTATGTGATTTCGGAAGACATTTAATTAATTTTTGTATTTTCAATTGATGTTATGTATTTATAATTATAAATATCTTCTTTAGATGAAATTTACTTATTTTGCAAAAATATTAATTATTTTTAAATTTTAATTTTAATTTTCTAAAAATAATTTTTATTTTCAAACATTAGTTATTATTTATTTGCAAATTATAAATGAGTTCAATTATTAAAGTGACTCACCTAAGTGTAATTTTTTAATTTGTGTAAATAGTTTTTATTAGTTTTTCTAATTGTGACTTTGTAATTTTTTTAAATATCATTATTTAATTAGTTAATTAGTTAATTTTGATTGATTAAGTATATAACTTATTTATTGGGTAAACTAAACTTATTTAATTAGTTAATTAAGTAATTTATTTATCATAGTTTACTTTTGTTAATTATTTTATTTAGATTACTTAGTATGTTAATTATTTTATTTTGTGTTAATTATTTGAGTTAATTATTTTACTTGGTTAGTTAAAATTAAGTATGTATGAATTTTTTACTCCTTTAATATATAATCATTTTTTTTCTTTTATGTGTTTTTACTGTTTTAATAAGCCAATTACTTTATTTAAATATTATTTGGGGGAGATGAATTGATTTGGTATAAATATTAATTCTTTTGATAAAGTAATTATAAGTTTCATTTAGCTCTGTTGGTTTGATGACCAAATTCTAAAACTTGAGATTTTGAGTTCGATTCTTGGGGAAATCATGTTTTTAAGCAATTAATTGGAAATTGTACACGTAAGCGGTGACACATGGCGAAAATGTCTACGTCAGCGGTGCCACGTGTGCCACGTAGGCAAGTCAACGCACATATGGCACTTAGGGGCTCAATATCCAAATTTTGTAACAGAAAGGGGCTCAATTTGCGTTGACAAAAAAAAGGAGCTCAATACATAAAAACACCTAAAGTTCAGTGCTCACATTTACATTTTACCCGTTTTTCTAATTGTGACTTTGTAATTTTTTTAAGTTTCATTATTTAATTAGTTAATTTTGATTGATTAAGTATACAACTTATTTATTGGGTAAACTAAACTTATTTAATTAGTTAATTAAGTAATTTATTTATCATAGTTTACTTTTGTTAATTATTTTATTTAGATTACTGTGATGCCCCCAAAATAAGGTATACATCACCCATCTTGAGTCGCCAGATACATGGTACATAATTCAAATACAACTTAATAATACAATTTCTGTGTGTATAATACTGACAAAACATAAAGCTGTGAGTTTGAATACAAATATTGTCTACTAGAGAGTATAAAAACTCAAAAGGAGTCTTCATTACAATTATTATCACACTATTTCACAGAATAGTGAGGGCTACTAATGCAAACATCTAGGACCATCACTCTGTTCCCCGACTAGTCCCAGTTACGTTCTCATTTCACGAAGAGAACGGTAAAAAGAAAAGGGTGAGCTCAACTAGCCCGAAGAAGAAATATTATGACTAAGATAATGAAGAATAATTTATCGTTAGCCTTCAACGTTGTTAAGCGATAAAATATAATAACTATCAAGTTTAAGCTGCGGCAATGAACAAGCAATCCATTAGAAGTGTCAAGTAGGGAATACAATCTACTATCTTCTATGATTTAAAAGTTTTTCATCACTTTTATCATTTGGGACTCGACAATAAATAATCCACATCATCGAATCACCCCACACTTTTACCGAGGATATTCTTTAGTATCACGACCACAAATTATCCATGCACTATGGCTAAAGATAATCATGTTTTTATCAACGGTCCTGATCATGCCATAAAAACAATTCATCTTTGCACTACGGCCAAAGAGAATCCATAGCCATAATCATACCAAAAACTGTCCATCAATGCACTACGGGCCAATGAGGACTTTTTCCACATCATTTGTAATATTACGGTCATGATTAGACCGAATAATCCCTATTCATAATCATACCAAGTCCATCTATGCACTACAGGCCACAGATGACTTTCAAAAAAATATAAACATGAGGATGATGACAATGACATAATAATTCAATAAAACAAGTTCAAGAATTAATTTATCCAGGAACCAATAACGTCCAAATTGTCAACATGATATTGCTTTGTGGAGTAAAAATTCAAGAATGCTTAGAAGAATATTTCCATGAAAAGATACTGGATGAAGCGCAAATATCAAGGATATTCCACTAATTTCATGGAGTATAGAAGTCAAAACTTTAACGGTGAGTATAATAAAGAATGGAATAACAAAAGAAATCAACATGCATGCGATAGGCCGCATATGTAGGTTATTCAACAGAATAATAAATAACGGAACTAGGTCCAAAGCGTAAAATGTCTGATTTGGATACTCCAATGCGAATAATAAAGAATGAAACTAAGTCCGGCGTAAACGCACAGACAGGATATTCCGACATAATAATAAATAATGGAACCAGGTCCGGCATAAACGCACAGACAGGATATTTTGACAGAATAATAAATAATTAATCACAGAAGAATTTCATCAAGTATAGGGTAGCCCGCGTATACAGGTTATTCCAACAGAATAATAAATAATGGAATAACAAAAGTTCTCTTTATGAATACAAAAGAAATAATACCCCTTACCATAAAAGAAACTGAATATAAGAGTAGGGAAGTAGCAGAATACTTTTCTATAGTTTCTCTATAATTTCTCTCTCTAGAGTTTCAGTGAATTCGTAAGAAATAATGAAGGAATGAGCTTCTATTTATAGGAAAATGGACTGAATAGTAACTAATTCATGAACGGTCCAGATTGATTTACTTTAATCTGACGGTCCATATTTAAAGCAAAATCTTTTAAATAAAATATAATATATTCTATTTATAATCTAATAAAACGAATAATTTTATAAAAGATTTTACTATGCAAACACTTATGAATGCTTTATGCAAAACACTATGCATAATAAACTATAATATATTCTAATTATTGTCTAATAAAATAGATAACTTTATAAAAGTATTACATTTTTATATAAAAAGATTTTACTATTAGCCTAATAAAAGCGAATAACTTTATAAAAGTATTACATTTTATATAAAAACTTTTACATTTTATTACATTAATAATACCAATAAAACAAAATTGAGTGACTTATCACATAAGCATCAATAATCAATACCGTGCTACTCTTATGCAACCACGCGCGTATTCATTGTATTTTTTTACTACCAAAAGTAGTTCAACGGTATTAATGGTAAAACTTCGCCGTTATTTTCAATAAAATATTTTTGTCATTTTCTCAATCCGGCAATAATTCCGTTCATGGTGTCACTAAATGATTATCTTAGTCGTGCGAATATTTTTCAAACAAAAAGAATATTCCTCGACCAATCGAATATTATATAACCACTTGCTTACTTTTGCAAAATTTGTAACTATTACCCTTAACTATAACATTACATCAAATCAACACCATAATATTAAAAATTATTTCTAGAAAAATTAAATCTTTATTCATATAATCGTCGGGGTCTCACAATCTCCCTCCTTATGAAATTTCGCCCTCGAAATTTACGTACGTACCTGGTATACCGAACATGTGAGGATACCTTGACTTCACTTCAAATTCTAACTCTTGAGGTATAACCTTTGAGCGTCGAATATGATCATTATTATCCAAGATGTTAACACGTATCTCCTCATATGTTAAATCTTCTGCTATCTTGTCCGGTTCTAAATTGATAATGTGGTTCGGGTCGTCCACATATTTACGTAACATCGATACGTTAAAAACGTTATGAACACGCGACATACTTGGCGGTAAAAGCGAGTCTATAAAGCCGCGGTTCCTACTTGATCGAGGATTTAAATGGAATTGATTAAATCGAGGGTTAAGATTTCCTCTCTTCGTCGATTCTTGCTTCTAGAATAACGCCCTCTTGAACCTTCTTCTTCACATTCATCAGCTCTGAGTATGTAGCTTGAGCGGCTTTAACTTTATCGATTAAAGTCGATTCTAATCGTATATTCGTTATCTTCACGTGGGTTCACATATTCGCACTTGTAACCGCATACGATCTTTTACTCAACGCGTCAGCTACCACGTTCGCTTTTCCACGATGGTATGGTACGATCATAATCTTTAACAGCTCGAGCCAACGTCTTTGGCGCATGTTACATTCGCTTTAGTTGAATAAATGTTTAAGGGTTTTTAGAAATGGGTTTTGTACTGGGGTCAATACAAAATTTGATTTCACGTTCTAGGGGTAGGCTAAGAAGTCTTCAAAAATACGTCAGAAAATTTATTAACAATAGAAATACCATTCAAAACTGTGACTCTCATCCAAGACTTGGATAACACGTCACATTGATACCTATCAACTTGCCATCGTCATTCACGACGTTGCCTCTGAAGAAAATCGGCTTGGTCATTTCCACAAGAAAGTTAACAACGAAAGGATCGGGGCTCTTTATTTATGGCTTGATATGGCAATGATTGACTTTAGTGTTTTGGTTACTTTGAATTCACATAACAGGTTGGTTAGGAGTATGGAAGCTAACAACCTTACGAAAAGCATGATGAGTAGTTAACCAATCGTTTTCAAAAATCACATCAAAGGCAAGTATTTTCAAAGAGATAAGATTGACAGGTAACGTGAAAGTGTTGATTTGAACAAGATTTATAAATAGTGGAGGTAACGAAGGTTTCTCCCAACTGAGTTTAAACAGATATATTAAAGTCTAACTTCTCCGGAGTTAACTTTAAACATTGAACACAACTAGGTGCAATAAAAGAGTGAGTAGAACCGGTATCTAACATGGTATAGACTTCGCAAGAGTTTATGACTAACATACTCTTGATAATTTTATTCAAGTTCCTCGTCACGAAAAAAAAACGCTCTCTCTTAAATTGTTGGTTTTGGCTTGTCTGGGACATCCTTTGGTGCCTCCATCCTAGCTGAACTTATCTTGATTGAGCGACAAAATCGGGCTAGGTGACCTTCTCTTCCACAATTATAACATGCTTTGGACGGCATCGCACAGTTTGGACTGATGTGTCCCTCCCCTCCGTATTTGAAGCATATGATAGGTGGTCGTTCTCCTTCCTTAACAACGGGTCTTTGGTTTACGCGTCTTTCCATCATTGTTGAATCTCCTCTTCTTGAAATGTCCATTCTTATTGTTTTGACCATGATTACCACCGAAGTGGTTAACATTTCTGGCATATTGATTCCCTCCACGTTTGTTGTCACCGTTTTGATGACTGATACCACTGGTATTTTCATGCTGTCGGCTGCTTTCTCTTGGTTGCGTTGACTCGTTACCGCGCTCCAATAACTGAGCCCTATTTACAACATCTGAGTACAAACACAGTTTATGAGAAATAACATATTGACGTATCTCCGGTTTCAAACCTCTTAAAAATATTCGCGTCATTCGCTCCTCATTATCGACCAAATGGGATGCTAGTAGGGATAACTCATAAATTTAGCCTCGTATTACGACACGGTCGTATTGTTTTATTCCAATTTGATAAACTCCACTTCTTTCATGTAGCGAATACTTTTTGGGAAAAGTACTTGTCGTTGAATAGCTCTTGGAACTTCTCCCAAGACATCTTGAGTGCGTCGGTGAGTACGTTTTTCTTGATTCCCACCAATGTCGCCTCTTTCACGCATGACATGAAGGTGGCGAAGGAACCTTTGCTCTCGGAGCATCCCAAGACATCAAATATCTTGGTGATCTGCTTTATCCATGCTTCCGCCTTAAGTGGTTTTGGCTCTCCAATAAACTTCGATGGTCCCAGCTCCTTGAACTGTATAGCGGTGACCGTCCGAGAGTTTCCAGTGTTTCCACCTACATTTCGGACAGGAGCCGCTCTCGCCTGATGTTGCATGAATTGCATAAAGCCTCTGAACAATCCATCATTCATCATTTGGTCCGTGTTGTTGTTTGCATGAGGATTGTCACCTTTCTGATGCACAATATCCTGATTATTGATATGTGGAGACTCAACGGTCTCTTGTGCTCCATTGCTATTCTCAACATTCTCGGATGTTATTTTCAGATACTGCCACAAAACAAGGGTTAGTTGACATGTAACATATTATCCCTATATTCTGACTGACCAATTAAATACCAAATAAACTTAGGTAGGTCATACTAGCGAAGGAATTCCCCGTCTCTCCCCTCTTAGTTCTTGTCTCACATCTCAGCCAGAGATCATATCCCTAAGCTTTGATACCAACTTTGTGACCCCCAAAATAAGGTATACATCACCCATCTTGAGTGCTTGGATACATGGTACATAATTCAAATATAACTTAATAATACAATTGTCGTGTACAATACGACAAAACATAAACTGTGAGTTTGAATACAAATATTGTCTACTAGAGAGTATAAAAACTCAAAAGGAGTCCTCATTACAATTATTATCATACTATTTCACAGAATAGTGAAGGACTACTAATGCAAACATCTAGGATCATCACTCTGTTCTCCGACTAGTTCCAGCTACGTTCTCATTTCCTGAAGAGAACAGTAAAAGAAAGGGTGAGCTCAACTAGCCCAGTAAGAAATATTATGACTAAGATAATGCAGAATAATTTATCGTTAGCCTTCAACAGTGTTAAACTGATAAAATATAATAACTATCAAGTTTAACTGCAGCGGAACAAGCAATCCATTAGAAGTGTCAAGTAGGGAATACAATCTACTATCTTCTATGATTTAAAAGGTTTTTCATCACTTTTATCGCTGGGACTCAACTTAATAAATAATCTACATCATCGAATCACCCTGCGCACTACTACTGACAAGGATATTCTTTAGTATCACGACCACGAATTATCCATGCACTACGGCTAAAGATAATCATGTTTTCATCAACGGTCCTGATCATGCCATAAAAACAATTCATCTTTGCACTACGACCAAAGAGAATCCATAGCCATAATCATACCAAAAACTGTCCATCAATGCACTACGGGCCAATGAGGACTTTTTCCACATCATTTGTAATATTACGGTCATGATTATACCGAATAATCCCTGGTCATAATCATACCAAGTCCATCTATGCACTACAGGCCACAGATGACTTTCAAAAAAATATAAACATGAAGATGATGACAATGACATAATAATTCAATAAAACAAGTTCAAGAATTAATTTATCCAGGAACCAATAACGTCCAAATTATCAACATGATATTGCTTTGTGGAGTAAAAATTCAAGAATGCTCAGAAGAATATTTCCATGAAAAGATCTTTGGATGAAGCGCAAATATCAAAGATATTCCACTAATTTCATGGGTATAGAAGTCAAAGTTTTAACCAACCGAGTATAATAAAGAATGGAATAACAAAAGAAATCAACATGCATGCGATGATAGACGCGCGTAGCGAGTTATTCAACGAGAATAATAAATAATGGAACCTAGAGTCCGGCTTAAAATGCATGCAGATGGATACTCCAAGCGAATAATAAATAATGGAAACTAAGTCAGAAAGCATTGATGAGGATATTCAAGCGCATAATAATAAATAATGGAACCAGTCCCGGCGTAAAACGCTTGACGGGATATTTCGACGAATAATAAATAATGAATATTAGAAGAATTTCATCAAGTATAGGTAGCAGCGTATACTGAGTTATTCCAATGAGAATAATAAATAATGGAATAACAAAAGTTCTCTTTATGAATACAAAAGAAATAATACCCACTTACAGTAAAAAAAGAAATTGAATATAAGAGTAGGGAAGTAAAGAGAATACTTTTCATAATTTTCTATAATTTCTCTCTCTAGAGTTTGGTGAATTCGTAAGAAATAATGAAGGAATGAGCTTATTTATAGGAAAATGGGTGAATAGTAACTAATTCATGAACGGTCAGATTGATTTATTTTAATCGACGGTCCATATTAAAAGCAAAATCTTTTAAATAAAATATAATATATTCTATTTATAATCTAATAAAGCGAATAACTTTATAAAAGATTTTACTATGCAAACACTATGCATGTAATTATAAAAACACTATGCATAATAAAATATAATATATTCTAATTATTGTCTAATAAAATAGATAACTTTATAAAAGTATTACATTTTATATAAAAGATTTTACTATTAGCCTAATAAAAGGAATAACTTTATAAAAGTATTACATTTTATATAAAAAACTTTTACATTTTATTACATTAATAATACCAATAAAACAAAATTGGTGACTTATCACATAAGCATCAATAATCAATACAAGTGTCTTCTTATGCAACCACGCGTATTACTGTACTTTTACTACCGAGTAGTTCAACAGTATTAATGGTAAAACTTCCGCCGTTATTTTCAATAAAATATTTTTGTCGTTTTCTCAAGCCGACAATAATTCCGTTGCGGGGTCCACCAATGATTGTACCGTCGTACGGATATTCCCCGACAAAAAGAATATTCCCCGACCAATCGAATATTATATAACCACTTGCTTACTTTGCAAAATTTGTAACTATTACCCTTAACTATAACATTACATCAAATCAACACCATAATATTAAAAAATTATTTCTAGAAAAATTAAATCTTTATTCATAAAATCTGGGGTCTCACAATTACTTAGTATGTTAATTATTTTATTTTTTGTTAATTATTTGAGTTAATTATTTTACTTGGTTAGTTAAGAATTAAGTATGTATGAACTTTTTTACACCTTTAATATATAATCATTTTTTTCTTTTATGTGTTTTTCTTTGTTTTATTAAGTCAATTACTTTATTTAAATATTATTTGGGGAGATGAATTGATTTGGTATAAATATTAATTCTTTTGATAAAGTAATTATAAGTTTCATTTAGCTCTCAGTTGGTTTGATGACCAAATTCTCAAACTTGAGATTTTGAGTGATTCTTGGGGAAATCATGTTTTTAAGCAATTAATTGGAAATTGTACACGTAAGCGGTGACACGTGGCAAAAAATGTTCGTCGTCGGTATTGCCACGTGTGCCACGTGAGGCAAGTCAGCGCATACGTGTGGCACCTAGGGGTTCAATATCCAAATTTTGTAACAGAAAGGGGCTCAATTTACGTTGACCAAAAAAAAGGGGCTCAATACCCAAAAACACCTAAAGTTCAGTGGTCACATTTGTATTTTACCCGTTTTTCTAATTGTGACTTTGTAATTGTTTTAAGTATCATTATTTAATTAGTTAATTAGTTAATTTTGATTGATTAAGTATATAACTTATTTATTGGGTAAACTAAACTTATTTAATTAGTTAATTAAGTAATTTATCTAACATAGTTTACTTTTGTTAATTATTTTATTTAGATTACTTAGTATGTTAATTATTTTATTTTGTGTTAATTATTTGAGTTAATTATTTTACTTGGTTAGTTAAGAATTTAGTATGTATGAACTTTTTTACACCTTTAATATATAATCAATTTTTTTCTTTTATGTGTTTTTACTGTTTTAATAAGTCAATTACTTTATTTAAATATTATTTGGGGGAGATGAATTGATTTGGTATAAATATTAATTCTTTTGATAAAGTAATTATAAGTTTCATTTAGCTCAGTTGGTTTGATGACCAAACTCTCAAACTTGAGATTTTGAGTTCGATTCTTGGGGAAATCGTGGCAAAAACGTCTACGTCAGCGGTGCCACGTGTGCCACGTAGGCAAGTCAACGCACATGTGTCACCTAGGGGCTCAATATCCAAATTTTGTAACAGAAAGGGGCTCAATTTGCGTTGACCAAAAAAAAGGGGCTCAATACCCAAAACTACCTAAAGTTCAGTGGTCACATTTGCATTGTACCCGATATAGGTATAGATATAGAGAGAAAAACATATACACATAGATTCTAAGGTAGTGAGAGTACTATAATCACGACCTCTTCTATGTGGAAGTGGAATCCAATCCAAACACTACCTTTGGAGTTACCTTATTCAATAAAATTAATTAGGCCTAATTAATATTAGTGTAATATTAAATCCTATAAAAACAATTAGAGAGTAAATAAGATATATTAATAAATAGATAACAATTGAAACCTAAACTCTTTCATATTACTTATACTTCTTTGAAAAGCGAAAGCGGTAGCGTCACAAATAGAGAAATTTAAAAATAGGGCTCAAGCAGTTCATTGAGGATAGAAGAAAGAAAGAAGTCAGGCAACTACTTTTGTGATTGTACTGGTACTGTTAATAGAGTTAGAATAAGTTTTGATTTCTTAAGTCAGAAAGCTATATAATTGGTTTCTTTTTTTATTGTTATCAGTATGGTATTTACTCATTGGTTATATACTTTTCAACTTCTTCATTGCTAATACTATGAGTTATGTGTCTGGTGAAGATTTTGGTAGTAACTAGGTCATGTGTAGATTTTTATTAATAAAATAAATAAGTTATTAACTTAAATAATATTTTGTCTTATTCGCATTATATGATGACTTCAACTGGTAGAATCATTAAAGTTCATATAATAATAATAATAATAATAATAATAATAATAATTCACTAATTATTCACTAATTATTCTTGCTCGACTCAGCTACACTCTTATGGTGAGCACAAATAGTTCATCAGTAATAAATCAGATATTTAGAACATATGGTAGATGATAAAAGTTTTCAACCATAATTGTAGCAGAATCTATAATCCATTAGAAGAGTCAAGTAGAACATAATGTCTACTATCTCCTCTAAATTAAAAGTTCATCATTAATATTTCATTCATGTAATACCCATCAACAGTTCTTTGTTGTACACAAGACAAAGAGAACTTTCATCACTTGTCTTCACCTAAAACACCAAAGATTATAGTTAAATTCACAATTCATATTTATAATCATGTTAATTAACAGTTTCTCCAAGCCACATAGGCTTAATAGAACTTTCACTCAATGTCCTTGCCACAAAGGCTAAAGACACTCAATAATCATATCATTTTTACACCCTATACCAAAGCCATTTAAATGTAACAACAATGGTCATGGTCATACCAATCAATTATCTATCTTTGCACTATGGGCCAAAGATATTCAACTGTAATATAAATGGTCATAATCATACCAATCAATTGTCTATCTTTGCACTACGGGCCAAAGAAGATGATATTCAAACAATTACGGCCAAAGATATTCATTCGATATACCAAAGTGGTCATGATCATGTCAAACATCTGTCCATCTTTGCATTACGAGCCAAATATCAATCAACAGTTCTTCTTTGCACTACAGGCCAAAGATAACTTTCATCACAAGTCTTTATTTATAACATTAAAGGTCGTGATTATACCAATACACAGTTCCTGGTCATAATCATACCAATAAATAGTTCATCTTTGCACTACGGGCCAAAGATAACTTTAACCACAATTTAAGTCTGAGGATTATGACAATGATATAAAGAATGAATGAAGTGAGATCAATGATAAATATTAGAGATTTATAATTCAATTTATCAAAGTTCAAGAATGTCTAAATGGTCAACATAATGATCAAAACTTGGATTCAAATTTAATAATAAGATTCATATATCAAAAATAATTTGAACAGAAAAAGAAACCAATTTTGTAGTGAAGAGTACCCCATGAATAGTACCCCAAATGAATAGTACCTTGAATGAATAGTACCCCGACATGAAAAGATTAAAATTTTCACAAGAAAGTTCATATCAATATTCCAGTGAAATAATATTAGATGAAACGCAAACCTCAAGTAATTTCTAATCATTTCAGGAATTATAGAAGCAATAGTAAGTTTAGATTTAGGAATATGAAATAAATAATATAAAAAACTGCAAATGGATTTTCACCCGTCATGCAGTAATCCGCGTAGACAGATCATTTCCACAACTTAATAGAGAATGAATACGAAAGGTTATTCACAAGGCATGCGGTAATCCGCGTAGAAAGGTTATTCCCACATCTTAATAAAGAATGAATACGAAGGGTTATTAACCAGACATGCGGTAGTCCGCGTAGACATGTTATTCCCACAGATTAATAAGGAATATAATGACAACCCTTACGAGTATTGAAAAAAAAATAACATCTTTTACGAATATGAAATAAATAATATCCCTTACCTTAGTAGGAGATTGAATACTAAAATAGTGTAGTAGCAGAATACTCTTCTTTTTTCTCTCTTATTCTCTTTTAATAGTTTTAGTGAATTGGTAAGAAATAAGGAAGAAATGAGCTTCTATTTATAGGAGAATGGACTAAATAGTAACTGATTCACGAACGGTCCATATTGATTTACTATTATATAAAACTGATGGTCCATATTGATTTACTATTAAAACTTCAACGGAAGGTCCATATTGATTTACTATTAAAACTTCAGCCGACGATCCATATTAATTTACTATTAAAACTTCAATCGACGGTCCATATTGATTTACTATTAAAATTCCAATCGACAGTCTAGAAAATTAGTGTAAGACCCCAAGTTTTATGAATAAAGATTATTTTTTCTTGAAATATATTTTTGAATATTATGGTGTGGATTTGATATAATGTTATAGTTGTGGGTAATATTTATAAATTTTGCAAAGTAAACAAGTGGTTTTAAAATATTTGATTGGTCGAGGAATATTCGTTTTAACAGGGAATATTCGTACGACGGCACAATCATTAGTGGACCCCACAACGGAAGTATTTTCGTAGTTAAAAAATGACAGAAATATCTTTTTATAAAAATAACGGCAAAAGTTTTACCGTTAAACTGTTAAACTACCCGATGGTAAAAGTACAGTAATACGCGTGGTTGCATAGTAGCACACTGTATTGATTATTGATGCTTACGTGAGAAGTCAATCAGTTATACTCAATTATTGCTACAGTAATTGCTGCATAATATCTCTCATATTATTATTGTCACAGTATCATCTGCATAATATTTTATATTATTAAATCAATAATTGAGACGACAAAGTTATTCCTATTATTATTTGTAATATTGACAGTGTCTAGAAAGTTCTGTCGAGGAAAGAGGTTTGGTCACCTAATTGCGCGCCAATAGGGAGAAATCCTTTTTGGAAAGCCCTCTCTTTCCTGCTAATGATATGGTTGTTAAATATTATGAGTTATAATATTAATGATGATTAAGTTCGTGTTGATTAAAAATGAAATTAATATTTCCATTGTGTTGGGATTATTTGTGTTAGTGGAAATCGATATTTATTTCGATAATAATTTATTTCTAGAGGTTATATTGACCAATCGGGTAATTAATCGGATAAATGAGCAATTAATTGCTATTAGTTCACATGCATATAACTATTTGCTCACATGAATGGAACTATTGGTTCACATGCATTACTATTAGGGGAGGTGATGCAAGATTGATAATACTTGCAGGACTAAATTAAAAATAACTACAAGAAAAGAGTCTATCGGCGACCGCGTATCAGCGACCGGCATTGGTCGCAGATAACTATTAGCGACCGAGTACAGTCGATGATAGTCGTCGCATAAAATCTGGTCGTTGGGATGCACATCAGCGACCACTATTAGCGACCGATATATATCTGCATGTAGCTAATAGCGGCCGAATTAATTCGCTCATTTCGGTCGCTAAGCTGAGTCAGCATGGCTCAGGGCCAAAGGCTGACATGGTCTACGTGTCCACGACGGCTATCAGTGACCGCACGCGGTCACTGATACCCTCAAATGCTTAGCAGTCGCTAATATATATCAGCGACCGCATGCGGTCGCTGATTCTAAAAAATTGAAAACCAAATTTTTGTTGTTTTGCATAATTCCCAAAAAATTGTACCTGTTTTGTATCTGCTATATCCCAACACATATACACAACAATATAAACAATGTGCACAACAATATAAACATCCATCGTCCACCAAACTAGCTAGTATATAAACTATATATATAAACTTTTAAAAACCGCTATGAATTGAATAAATAACCACAAATCTAATGTTTAAGTAACATACATACATCCAAAGAATGAATATACAAGTATAAGCTTATACTATAACTACAAAACTGATCTAAAGCAGGTACGTCAAGCATCATCGCCTCCTTGATCACCCCGTAATTAACAAAATAATAAAACAAGTTACAAATATAGTAACTATATTGATACTGATATATATTACGACAATATATACAAAAATTTGATTTTATACCTCGTCACCATCCCCATGATGTCCTACTGCTGCTGTCGCTACTGCTTCAGCTAACTCCTCAAGATCAAGAGCCCCCAGATGCCCACCCAGTATCTTCAAAAGATTTTGATCTCGACATATAGCTCTCTCACACGGTCGGTAGGAGTATGAGCAATTTGGATGACTCGACGATCTATGAAGACCGGGTGGCAAGAGAGTGCCTCGAGCATTTGAAGGATGGGCGTCGTCGTTGTCCTTGACCTTTAATGTAGTTCTTCTTCACAACAGACGCCCTCTCCCATAACTCTTGATTAATAGGCGGACGTGGAGTGCCTTCAGGATATCGCTCATTCAATAAACGCTTATAAGTATCCTGTCATCATGTTAACAATTAAATAGTTAAAAAAAATTCTATAAGCATTGATAAACAAGATCAAGTTGTTAAAATTTATTACCGCTATCTGGATAGCATCAGGCAGACCATCACGGGTGGCCACGTACACATCTAGCTAATGGATAGGCTGACCTTGAGACTAAGACTCCTATACAAAAAATAGCACAATATTACTAAGTAAAAATGGGATATATTTTCTATAATTCATGATTGTAAACATATTAAAACTTGTAAATACGTACCATGGCAGTGATATGCTGCAATTGTGAAATACTCCCTCCCTTGTATGTTCCTTTAGCCTTTTCGCCATCGGGTACACCCGAGGCATTGTTGGTGGCGGCAGTCTTTCGTCTTTTCACCTAGCTCTCAGCTCTCCATTGGGCACACATCTCAGCCCATATGGACTGGGTGCACCACCAGGGGCTATACTCGTGCATGTAATCCTCTCCCTGGCCTGGATGGTCGATCTCAGCATTATGAATGGCCTTTTGTCGTTCTTTATTCAAATTATCCTTTGTGCGACGACAAGACTTACGCGTAATAATGTCTCGAATCATCTTTGAAGCTGTCGTCCTCCCATCTATACCTTTTCTGTAAATAAAACAACAATAATAACATTACTAAACATGAATCTTTAATTAGAATATTATATTATCTATCATAATTAAAAAAAACATACCTGGAATTCAGCCCAAACAGCATCCTTGTGGGCAATAGGTGTGCTCACCCACGTAATCACAAGTGTAGGCCAATTCTGTAAACACAACTGTGATATGCACTTGACGATCTTATTATCTGAAAAATCACTATAGTATACAACAATTTACATCAACGTTAAGTAGATATATTAAAGCAATTTACATCTAAGTTCTATATATCTTGTATAAATAGAATCTAAAATGCTTATATATAAATGATGCGGGATGTACGTGCTATTCGGAGGAGGGAAAATCTGAATAAGAATCCTATCATCCAGATTAGTAGGGGCCTTGGGCACATGATTAGGTCCCCTACCCATGCCACGCTTTTTCTGCGCTGCTTCAGATGCCATCTGTATATTACAAATTTCAAGATGTATATATGAGTTATATTTGATTACATGTATATATGAATATATAAAATGACAATAAACATGACAGTGATATAAACATGTATATATATGAATATATATATATAATGACAATAAACAAAAATTGCATTTAAATAGTTAAGTACATAAACATGACAATGATATAAAAAACATGTAATACTAAACATGCATTTCTTTTGTTCAAGTGTCAATGTCTGATTCAGAATCATCTTGTATACGTGTTGCAGATTCATAACCATCATCTGCTTCAGATTCAGTCAATAACTCTTCCTCCTCAGTATCAATGTCATCTGACACAAGTATTGACTCATGATCTAATTCATGTGGTTCATCTCCACCATCTAACTGGATTACTTCATTGTCGTCCTCCACATTTATTATAGTTTGACTATGAAGTATCTACTCTTGGTAAATCTCCCCATCAACTACTTCTACACGACTACGCGCGGGAGTATGAATTACAACTTGCCAATCTGTAGGCGGTCTATCCCTTTTCCTAGCAGGACTAGGAGTGTAATAAACTTGTACTGTTTGAGTTGGTAAAACAAATGGTTCGTTGGAGTACGCAGACCTATGGAGGTCAATATCGACGATTCCATGTCTGTCAACACGTATCCCTTTTTCTGAATCAAATCAACGGCACTTGAACAAGTGAATATGACCCCCCGTACGTGCCCTTGTACGACAACTCTACGATTTCCATAAATTCGTTAATCTCCTCGCAATTGAGAAGAATGTAAGTATGTCTAGCATGTAATTCATGCTCAGAGAGGAATATGCACTTTTCTTTTCCATAAGCGCGGCCCGATAGACCAAATACAGAGAGCCGGCCATTTAGTTCAACATTTCCCCCATCATCATGTCTCGATACTCGATTGGCCTTTGTCAAGACTTCGTCCAGAAAATAGTCTGAGACAAACGTAGATATCTCATCGAAACTGTATGCCTCACATATCGACCCCTCGACAAAAGCTCTATTCTTCACCTTCCTCTTAAGGTTTCCCATCACCCTCTCGAAAGGGTACATCCATCTATATTGAACTGGACCCCCAACACAAGCTTCATAGGGAAGATGGATTTGCAAGTGCTCCATGGAGTCAAAAAAACCATGTGGGAATATTTTTTCCAGTTTACACGTGATCTCTATGATGTTCTTCTCAAGTATAGACATGTCCTTATCATTTAATAATTTTGAACATAAGTCTTTGAAGAAACGACTAAGATCCGTCAAAGCATCCCATATTGGTTTATCAAGAAGATCCCGAAATGTTATAGGCATGAGTCTCTCCATGAACACATGACAGTCATGACTCTTCATCCCTTGCAATTTTCCACCCGTAACACACCTTGCAATGTTTGATGCATATCCATCTGGTAGTTTCAGAGACTTAACCCATGAGCACACATCTTTAACTTGCTTTTTGGACAATGTGTACCTTGCATGCGGTTTGACAATCTTACCATTAGGAGATTCATAAAGTTCTAATCCAGGACGCTTACAAATATCTTTCATGTCCAAACGTGCCTTATCATTATCTTTTGTCTTCCCCGTAACATTCATCACGGTGTTAAACACATTGTCAAACACATTCTTCTCAATATGCATCACATCTAGATTATGACGAATCAAATTTGTAGACCAATAAGGCAGTTCCCAAAAGATGTTTCTCCGAACCCAGTTATGAGATTCGCCAAACCCATTTATTATGTTTGTGGCATCAATCTTACCAAATGGGATAACCGGAAATCTCATCACACGATCTCGCATCTCCGTTCCCGACAATCGCGGTGCAGACATATCATTGTCTACTTTCCCATTCTTGAAGTGTTCTCTATTTCTTCGAAACGGGTGATCTTCCGGCAAGAATCGATGATGACAAATCAAACCAAAGAAGGCTTTCGACCTTTTGATAGATTGAAAGACTTTATATGCTCCATACAATACGGATAAGCCAACTTTCCGTGTGTACACCATCCAGCTAACATACCATAAGCTGGGAAGTCACTTATAGTCCACATAACCGCTGCCCTAAGGTTGAAATTTGTTTTCGTTGCAACATCCCAAGTCTGTACTCTATCCTCCCACAATACCTTCAACTCATCTATAAGAGGTCTCAAGTAATCATTTAAGTTCTTTTCAGGACTCTTAGGACCAGGAACTGTGAGACCCCAAATTTTATGAATAAAGATTTAAATTTCTCGAAATATTTTTAATATTATGGTGTGGATTTGATATAATGTTATAGTTGTGGGTAATATTTATAAATTTTGCAAAGTATGCAAGTTGTTGTATAATATTCGATTGGTGGGGAATATTCTTTTTATCGGGAATATCCGCACGACAAAGACAATCATTAGTGGACCCAACAACGGAATTATCATTCGGATTGAGAAAATGACAAAATATTTTTATAAAAATAACGATTTAAAGTGTTCTTATAAGACCCCAAATTATTAATAAATGAAATTTATTTTCTCTATTTATTATTTTGAAATAGTAAGGGTTGATTTGATTAATGTGGATAGTTATGGGTAAAATACATAAATATTTGAATAAGCAGTGGTTATAAAATATTCATTATTGTCGAGGAATATTAGTTTGGTCGTGGAATATTAGATCTTTGTCGGGGAATATTAAATGCATCGACGGCCTAGCGATCTTTTGTGGGCCCCATAACGGAAAGCGATTGGATGAAGAAAACGACAAATATAAGTTATTTATAAATAACGACGTAGTTTTTACCGTTAATACTATTGGAATACCCGGTGGTTAAAACACACTAATACGCATTGTTGAATAGTAGCACACGGTATTGCACCAATTATTGATTCTTACGTAAGAAGGCACTACTCAATAATTGTTATAGTAATTCTCGCTCAAGATTTTATTTTATTGATTCAATAATTCTTTGCATTGATATTTTATATTACCGTTGTTTCAATAAATTGTCATTACACGATTTTCCATTATCTGAGCAATAATTCATATTATCTGAATAATATTATTGGATAATATTATTGGCAATGTCTAGAAAGTTACATCTCAAGGAGAGGTTTGGTCACCTAATCAAGGCCTTGAAGTAGAGAGAGATCCTTATTGGAAAGCCCCTCTTTCTGAACTACCGTGGTTGCCGATCTTGTGATTCGTAATATTATTTGTGAATAATTAATTATTGATTTATATGATGAGGAAAATATTAATTTTATGTGGATATAGATGGAGAAAATTTTTAAAGTGACGATTGTTGAAAATTGAAATTTTATCTTTTTTCGATAAAATAATTCATTTAAATATATTATTATATTTTAATAATATAATAATGGTGATATTTTTACAATGAATGTGGGATATATGAGTATACGAGGAAAAGAGTATTTTTTGTTGCAATAAATATTAAAAAGCAGATTTTTGTGTGTCGGTAGACCCATTTCTTGATTTGAAATTTGATTATAGCTTGTAAAATCGTCTGGTTTGTGGATTTCGGTCAATTTCTGTTTGGAATTTGGAAAAACTTCCTTCTGTAAAGTTGTAGATAATGGAATTATGTAGACTAGATTTAAAACATGGTTAATAGATGCATGCCAATACTGCTAGTTTGCTACTGAAATTTTAAGGGTTTATAACATGTTTGGTCTGCTTTGTTTAATCAAAGGGTTTGGACTTTGTACTTCTGGACATTTTTACTGCTCACTGCTCAGGTTGACCTATATGGATTTTCTTGACATTTTTTGTTTGTAGAGTTCTTATAGATCGACGGGATCGTGTAACGATTAATTTGATTGATGGGGGAGTTGAAAGCTTGGACAGTTTGACACAACCTATTGACAATTCGAAGAGAAAACAAAGGGAAGAAAGTTCAATTTGGAATCAATATGAAAAAAAGGTAGATCCTTCAACCAAAAAGTTAAGAGCATATTGTAAAACATGCACAAAAAGTTATGTTATTGGAGATGGTGGTAGTTCTCATGGGACTAGAAATTTGCATGCACATGAAAAGTCATGTCCCGGTTTAGTTAATCAAAATGTGACTCAAATGCATCTAGATCATGAAGGAAAAATGCTTAATAGAAAATTTAGTCAGCTCATTTGTACGGATAAAATGGCTGAAGCAATTATGATGCATAACTATCCATTCTTGATTGTTGAACATGAAGGATTACGAACAAGGCATAACTATTTGAATCTAGATGTGAAATCGTATACTAGAAACACTGCCAAAGCGGATTGTATTAAAATTTATAAGCTTGAGAAAGCAAAATTGAAACGTGCGTTTGAGAACATCCGGGGTAGAATTTGTCTCACTTCCGATTTGTGGTCGTCCGGTACTAGTGAGGGTTATATTTGTTTAACCGCTCACTTTATTGATCATGATTGTGTGTTGCACAGTAGGATTATAAATTTCTGACATTTTCCCCCACCACATACCCGTACTCTTTTATCAGAAAAAATCTTTGAGTTTTTAAAGGATTGGGGAATTGAAAAAAAGATCTTTTCTATCACTTTAGATAATGCAACAAACAACTACAACATGCAAAATTTCTTGAAGGCTCATTTGAGAGGAAACTTGCTTTACAATGGTAGTTTTTTTCATGTTCGGTGTTCTGCTCACATATTAAATCTCATTGTTCAAGATGGTTTGAAAATTGCAAGTGAACCTTTACGCAAAATTAGAGAGAGTGTCAAATATATTAAGGAATCTGAAAGTAGATTATTAAAGTTTGTTACATGTTGTGAACAATTGCTTGTGTCAAGTAGAATCGGGTTTGCGTTTGGATTGTGTGACTAGATGGAATTCTACATGGGAGATGTTTGATAGTGTTCTAAAATATAAAGATGTATTCTTTCAATATGCCATGGTTGAATCATCTTACACAACTTGTCCATCAAATGATGAGTGGGAAATAGCACAAGCTATCACTACATTTTTGAAACCATTTTGGAAAATTCTGAACTTTTTTAGGGAACGAAGTTATCCAACAAACAAATCTGTATTTCTTACATGTGTTGAGGATAAAAGAACTTTTGCTGTTGAATAAGTCTTGTGAGATTGAGGTAATTAGAAACATGGCAAATGAGATGTTGCCAAAGTTTGAAAAATATTGGAACGAATATGTTGTTATCTTGTCCATAGCTACTATTCTTGACCCAATGTATAAGGTGCAATTTGTCAAATTTAAATTGAAAAAATTTGAGACGGATGAGTATGTTATAAATAGAAAAGTGGACAAAATTGTGGATGCTATGAAATCTTTGTTCATGGAATATGCAAATGCAATGGAGTTGTCAGAAGATGGTTCACAACAACTTCAAGATGGTGTAAGGACTTCAACTATTGCTACCACTAACATGGGCGAACATAGTGATGATGAGTTTGATGTAAGTAAAGTTTTCATGTATTATAAATTTTTAATTTTTTGCATATTTATCTATATTGCATATTTATTTTGATGAACTTTTGAATAGGAGTTTGTGAGGGAAGTGCAAGGTACTACATCAACAAGAACAGAATTGGAACAATACTTAGAAGAGAAAATCGTCACTAACAAATCTTTTTTTAATATTCTAGAAGAATGGAAAAAACTTTCTGAGAGGTACCCAATCCTTATTTTTTATTCTAGTTTTATACCTTTATTTGATACATGACTAATGACTATTTAGATCTTTCAAATATTGCGTTATTATAGATATCAATACTAGCGAATATGGCATATGATATCTTATCAATTCCAATTACAACGGTTGTTTTGAGTCGACCTTTAGCATTGGAGCAAAAGTTTCACAAAATATCGTAGTTCGCTTCTACCAGATAATGCACAAGCATTAATTTGTGGACGTAATTGGATTTGTGGATATGAAATACAAGGTTTGTTCTAATTGTAAATATTGTTACTTTAATTGTAGCTTTTTAGTTTAATTTTGGGTATTGAACTAATGATATTTTAAATTGGCATCTTTAATGTAGATGATGGGCTAACGGACGACCAACTTTTGGTACCGCTAGTTGCAAATCAAGAGTCAAAGGGTTCTAACATGGGCGAAATTACAAGGAGTGACTAGACATTACTCACTAGCGGTAAGGTTTATAACTGCAATTTCGTGTGTTTTATAAGTGTGCTTCTGTTATGGTTCGAGTGATCATTGTTTTGTTCTTGGATTTTCAATGTCGTTTGAGGGCCAGGAAATATGTAATTATCATTTGGTGGATTTTGCTTTGGAATTAGTAACTTCATGCTATTTTATTTTGGATTTTGATTTCTTTTCTGAATTAATTTGCATTTATAGGGTATATGAAAATACGAAAACAAGATTTTTGTTTTGTTTGTTTTGAGAGTGCAGTTTTTGTCACTGGTTTAGTGATTACAAATTATGCATTTTTGGAGTTTTGATAAGCTACTAAGTTATTGAGTGGGTTACTCGTTTAGTGAAAATAAGAATTTTGTTTTTTTTGTTTTGAGAGTGCAGTTTTTGTCACTGGTTTAGTGATTACAAGGACTTTTTTATTGTCACTGCCTCACTGGTTTTGTGTTGAGTGCGTTTTTTTGAGTGCGTTTTTTATCATTTTGCTTCTTTAAATTTTCTAATTTATGATTGTCCTTGTTGATTTTGGAGCAAAGAATTCATGTTATTGAGTATTGAGCGAAAAGAATTCATGTATTTTGGACATTGGATTCGCAAGTATGCATTTGGACTTTGAAGCTTATACGTAGTTTTGTTGAAGCCTTGATGGTGACATACTGAGTTACTGACATACTAATAGTCTTGCTGAGTTGTTGTCTTGGTTTGTAATTTGAATGTGTACTTTATGTCTTTACTCTTTAGACTTTATCATTTGACATTTATCAATCATTGTATTGTAATATGTTATAATAACTAAACTTTCTAGAAAGAAAGTGGAGACAGGACAAAATGAGTGATTACAATTAAAATATTATTGTGAAATTTGTGAATTATGATGTATGTGGTAAAAAAATGAAAAAAGCCGCTTGGTGGTAGAACTCACTCGCCACTTGAGGGCCATTGAGCCTCATAATTCAAACCCACAAAACCGGGCCTTTTTGGCTTGCTACTGTCTTACCTTTACCACTTGGTTGCCGTGTCTAATAATATACCTTATTTTCGACGGACATATTTCCTCGGATTTAACCTATTTCCGATAGAAAATTAAAATAAATCGGTATTTATTAAAAATGACTAATTATGAACTCCGACGGAATGTTCGTTGGAGATACCTTATATCCGACGGACATATTCCCTCGGAAGTAACCAATTTTCGACTAAAAATAAAAATATACCTTTATTTTTAAAAAAATGACTGAATATTAAATCCGACAGAAATTTCGTCGGACATACCTTATTTCGTCGGAAGTAACTATTTTTTTTAAATACAGATTTGAAAAGTTCAGTTTCCAGGTGTTTAAACCCATTTATGTACCTGTAACCAATACACAGTAATATAACACATGTATCTCATATTCAAATATTCAACGTAGCGCTAAAACGTAATATCCACCAAAACGTAATCTTCAACTCATTTTTATTCACATTCACATTCAAATATCCACCAAAATGTAATCTTCTACTCATTATCATCAACTTCTTGAACTAACCAATTACAAATATAAGCTAATACACTTGAAATGATAAACAATATAATTTACAATACTTATCTGAGATGCAATTAGACACTATAATATATACAAATGTTCTACAATAACATGAATACAAATGAACTATAAACTAGTAAAAAAGTATCATCATCGAGGTAGGATGTGAACGAATATTTGCCGGTGTATGAAAATCGATTGTCGTCACTTCGCTATCGTCATCATCCTTGATCGCTCATCGCACTTTGTTGATAGAATCAAAAATATAAATCATTAGTATATATATATATATATATATATATATATATATATATATATATATGTGTGTGTGTGTGTGTGTGTGTGTGTGAGAGAGAGAGAGAGAGAGAGAGAGAGAGAGAGAGAGAGAGAATTAACAAACTAGCCTTAATTGAAAAAAATATAAACAATAAAAATATCTGAGTAGGTGGGGGCGGACGAAAGCCCCTTCCAAGAGAGTAATCACCATCCGAAGCATCATCGCCCAAGCTCAAGCGCCGCGCTCCCACGGTAATCCCACACTCTCTGCTTAAATGATGTTTATGTATAAGACTTATGTTGATTATGTTAAGTTTTCGCATTTGATGTATTAAGATTAGATAACCTAGGATTGTTTATTGTTTAAGATGTTGTAACCCTTATGGGAAGATTTCTATCTTTATTTATGAGTTTTATTCATTTATGGGTAGTTAGATGTGTTATTTTGGAGAGTGAACACCAAATCTGTGAAAAATTTGAGTACGAGGATTTGGGGGTGTCACAGATAAACTAATATATAAGTTCATTTTCTTATATTTAAATGTGTAATTATTAATTTAGAATATGCATATATTAGCGCATTATAATAATTGATACATACATTTGGATATATTTAAGGGTGTAAGCCGAGTCAAGTAGCTCGATATACTCGACTCGAGATCGGTTCAAAAATATGATCCAAAGCTTGAATTCGAAGATGATCCGAGTCGAATCTGATTCATACACATTTTTTGTTTAATGTTACATGAGTCGAATTCGAGCATACTGTTGTTACATTTCAGATTAGGGTTCGAGTATTTCATTTTTTCTCGAATCGTACTCGATACCTGCTCGATGGATCATATTCGAATATTGGTCTGATCCATGCTAGTAAGCTAAATATGTAATATTTGTATCAATATTTATAATTTATAAAGTGTAGTATGAAATTGTGTAAACTTGTATTTGAATAAATCAATGAATTGAATGTCAATTTATATTACGTTCCTTGTAATTTTTATACATAAATAAAAGTGAAAAGTTTTATATATAAATATTAGTTAAGTAATCAATTTAATATGTATTGGTTCGATTTTAATCTGAAATGGTTTATAATCGAAACTCGATTTTGAAGGCCATGAAGTGAGTAAGCTTGCTTTTGTAAGCGAAGTTGAAGATTTTACAGTAGAGAGAGGTCCGAAAGAATGATCCGGAGTTGAATCTGGGACAAAAATAGACATTCATTTTTGAATCTAAAAGCTCAATTTTTTTCGAAATGAATCTGAAAGATTAAGGTGTTATTTGAAATTGATTTGCGTTACACCTTAGATATATTTCATAAACTCATTTTATTTTATTTTTAAAAACTTATTGGGGACCTTAGCATTTTTTGGATTCGTTTTGAAAGGAAATAGCACAGTGAGAAGGAGGAAAAATAAAGGAAAGAGACAATTCTGAGGAAAGGAGTAAGGACTAGGTCGTCAAGAAATATCTTTTCGTAGAAGCAATTAACCGGTTCTTATTAATTATTTAGCTTAGAACAGTCTACCAATGAACACTGGCGCCAATGGACCGCGTGGTTAGAACAGAAAATGTAGAATAAATAGACTTCAGAAGTAAACGGCAGGAAAGAAAGAGAAAGAGTCTATCGGCTTTCCCACCTACTCGCTCCCTCGTATTATTGCTTGTGTGCTGCAGTCCATTCATTAAAATCCTTCCCCCACCCCCACCCCCACCCCCCCACCTCAAAATAACCTTTGTATTAATTCTGCTTTGAACCCTTTGCTAAAATAAGTGCAACATGGCTGGAAAAGAAGAAGGACCAGCAATAGGAGTTGATCTGGGAACAACATACTCTTGTGTGGGTGTTTGGCAAAATGGTCGTGTCGAAATCATCCCCAATGGTCAGGGTAACAGAACCACGCCCTCTGTTGTTGCTTTTACCAATACGGGGCGTCTCATCGGAGAATCAGCTAAGAACCAGGTTGCTATAAACCCCACCAACACCGTCTTTGGTATGTATTCCAAATTTTCCATCTTTCCAATTGTTAAAAACGATAATATGCATGTAAAATGGAAAATGATTTAGTTTTGCTACCGTGTTACAAGCAAATTCACTTTCAGGATACAACCAAGTCAACAAAATCTGCATATAGCAAAAGTGAAGAATTTAAATACGATAAGACTTGTCAATTTGGTAAACAAAAAATTGGAGATGAATCAATTATTATTTTTCTGGCAGAACTCTCTACTTATAGATTTTAAAAAACAATTATTATCATAATATGGTTGTTAGAATATGGGTGTTGGAATAACAGTTGTTTAAAAATTAAAAAACTGCCGTGAATAATCTGGTGTATCGTACTATACATGCATATTTTACCATCTAACTTCAACACTATTTCTTGTCTCACCCCTTCTATACATGCATGTTACCAATTTTGTAATTTCAAAATATTTCACTAGAAAATTAATATCAATCTTATAATTTGGAATGGATGAAGTAATGGACTAGGCCTTAATATAGCAAAGTTATTCTTTAATTCTTAGATATTTTTTCACGAAACAATACTGAATTAATTAATTTATATTGAAATACTTTTTGTTTCTTTCCTATTATGTTTTTATATTGGAATCAAGTCTGCTCACTTTACATATTAGAAAATGTCAGATAAGTAGGTGCTAATTAATATAAGTGCATGACGAAGCAATTTATACAATTAAATTTATTAAACTAGTGTTTTGTTTTAGGGCTAATAGCACTTTAGTCCCTCAAAATTTTACCAGTGTTATAATTGAGTCCTTAAAGTACAAATTCTCTTGATTTGAACAAGTACTATTAAGTAAGCATGATGAACCCAAATGGCTAGGTAATCCGGTATGTTTTTACCCAAAACTGATGACGTGAGACAGCTATTTCTGGCAAAACTTAGGCCAAAATGTGGTATTTGGGAGTGTATATCAGGTACTTGGGATGCAAATCGAGAGAATTAATTAGTACTTTAGGAGCTTAATTATAAAATGCATGCAACTTTGAATAACTAAAGTGCTAGTAGGCTTTTAGTTTATCCTAGTTTTCAGATTATTCTAAATATTCTTTGAATTCTAACTGCATTCTCTCATGCAAGATTATTTCTGTTTGATTGTTCATTTTTTGGTTCTCAAGTCAAAATTTTATTTAAGTGGATTCAACAAACAATAACTAATTATTTCCTCTACCCAAACTTGAAAACCAACTAAAAGATTATGGGCTACTCATTATCTGTCAATATTTATAGGAATAACACATGCATTATTTCCATTGGCGGCAATCAGACAATTGTAACTTATTATCTTACATGCCAAGTGTTACATATAGAGATCGATGAATGTAGTCTCTGTGCTGTGCACTATCAGGTTAATCAATCATTTAGTTGGGAATTTGACTGATATTTTGTGATGTTAATTTGGTTTGTTTGCAGATGCTAAACGATTGATTGGTAGGAGATTCAATGATTTATTAGTACAAAGTGACATGAAGCTTTGGCCGTTTAAGCTCATTTCTGGCCCTAGCGAGAAACCTATGATTGTCGTCGATTACAAAGGTGAGGAGAAGCAATTTTCAGCGGAGGAGATCTCATCTATGGTTCTCATAAAGATGAAGGAGACTGCCGAGGAGTATCTTGGATCAAAAATAAAGAATGCTGTTGTTACTGTCCCCGCGCACTTTAATGACTCTCAGCGCCAGGCTACAAAGGATGCTGGTGCCATTGCTGGCCTCAATGTCATGCGTATCCTCGTTGAGCCAACTGCTGCTGCTGTTGCCTACGGTCTTGACAAGATGTATGCGGATCGCGGGGAGAAGAATGTTCTTATCTTCGATCTTGGCGGTGGTACTTTTGATGTTTCTCTTCTGAGTATCGAAAAGGATATTTTCCAGGTGAAGGCTACTGCTGGTAATACTCATCTTGGAGGAGAGGACTTTAACGAACGTATGTTGAACCACTTTGTTAAGGAGTTCAACACAAAGCACAAAAAAGACATAACTGGAAACCCTAAATCTCTCCGAAGATTGAGGACTGCATGTGAAAGGGCAAAGCGAGCTCTATCTACTAATTCAACGACCATCATTGATGTAGATTCTTTATACGATGGCATCGATTTCATTGCAAAGATCACTCGTGCAGAATTCGAGGAATTAAACATGGATCTCTTTAAAAATTGTTTGGAGACTGTGGATTATTGTCTCAAGGATGCCAAGATGGACAAGAGCAGCATCGATGATGTTGTCCTCGTTGGTGGATCTTCAAGAATTCCAAAAGTGCAACAGCTATTGAGAGAATTTTTCAATGGGAAAGAGTTGTGCAAGAACATTAATCCTGATGAGGCTGTTACCTGTGGTGCAGCAGTGCAAGCTGCTATATTGAATGGTGACCGCAACGAAAAGATTCACGGTATAGTTCTGTTTGATGTTACTCCCCTATCCCTTGGGATCCAAACTGTTGGTGAAGTAATGCATATTCTCATTCCAAGGAATACAACTATTCCCACTCTCAAGGAACATACATTCACAACCAACAGGGATAATCAAACTATATTGCCTCTTGATGTTTACGAGGGCGAGAGATCAAAATCCACTGACAATAACTGTTTGGGAAAATTTGAACTCCGTGGTATCCCACCAGCCCCAAGGGATGAGCCTAAGATCATTGTCCGCTTTGAAATTGATGAAAACGGGGTGTTGAATGTTTCGGCGAAAGATAAGACTAGTGGGCGGAAGAACAAGATTACAATCACCAATGACAACGGGAGACTATCCATAGTAGAGATTGAGAGAATGGTACGAGATGCCGAAAAGTACAAGGCTGAAGATGAGGAGCATATGAAGAATGTTGAAGCCATGAATGTGTTCGAGAATTACGTGTATAATGTTAGCAAGTACATAAGGAATGAGAAGGTTAGTTCCAAGCTTCCGGCGTTTTACAAGGAAATTATGGAGGATGCTATCAAGAAGAGGATTCAGTGGTTGGATGCCAACCGGCTAGCCGCCGCGGAGGAGTTCGAGTGCAAGATGAAGGAGCTTGAGGGCATTTTAAATCCAATTATCGACCAAATAAATGGTGATAGTGTTGGATCTGGTACGCCTGACGAGACGAATGATCACGCCCCGCAGTTTGGAAGGAGAATATTGTCCAGGATTCCTGATGTAATTGAGATTGGGTTGGATGTTGCTTTGTTGGTAACCAATTTCTTGTGATTTAAGATGTTGATCACTTTAAGGTGGAAAAATAGGTTTTGAAAATGAAATCAACATCTATAAATCTGATTTCATATGATTTCTATGATATGATCGGATATATATTTGGGAATAATGATCATATATTATGTATATGTTTTAAGAGTGTGAAAAATACGTCGTTCTAATAAATTTATTTTTTATTTCTGATTTGGGATGAAAGAAGTTGTTCATCTACGTTGGAAGATACAACTCTTGATTTGCATTTGTCTATCTTAACCTAATCTACTAAATTGAGAAAAATACAAATTTGGTCTCGATTTTGGCTTCTAGTTCCACACTTTTCTTATTAAATAAGAAAATTATTATTTACATGAGTAAAAATTAATATTTCCACATGTTTTTTTCTCACATTAGTTTGAGACCTATTTACTATTTATGTTAAGAGAAAACTTGTGGAACAATCAATTTTACTTATCCTTTAAATAAATTTCTTAACTAAATTGCAATTTTATAAAAAAAATCTAAAAATTTAATGTAAT
This sequence comes from Panax quinquefolius, assembly GCA_020205615.1. Lineage (NCBI taxonomy): Eukaryota > Viridiplantae > Streptophyta > Magnoliopsida > Apiales > Araliaceae > Panax > Panax quinquefolius. Next base: position 132,797,991 of record CM035167.1, on the reverse strand, counting down.
AAACATGTATCCATGCACTGTATTTAACACATGTTGGTATGCTTTTGTTACAATAAAAGTTACCAAATCATAATACTCCAAATTGCAAAATATACGGAACACGGTATTTAAAAGCAATTCATGATACTAAAACTAAATTATATCATCACACTTTTCCTGCATTCAAAATTAAAAAAATCTATTAAAGTCAATTGTAAAATTTTAAATGTATCTTTAATTTTTGTATAATCAAATGTAATCTATTAATTTATTTATAGTTATACAATATATAACAAACTATAAGAGCGAATTATAGGTCATGCATATTTGATAACTTAGGTCTTTTCACTCGAGTTATATATATATATATATATATATATATATATATATATATATATATATATATATATTGATTATAATTTGGTCATGATTATACAATTTGCAATTAAAAATATTTGAAGTCTAAATATAAACATTAATTATTTTATTTAATAAAATATTTACAAGATTACAATAAAATGATCAACAATCTAATAAATAATGTTAAAAAGTACTTTTACTCTACTGTGTTCGTCTAATTTTAAGCATTACACCACTGTACTTTAAAAAAATGCAATTAACTTATTGTGTTTTTTAAAAATTCTTAATCAGGTCACTCTGTTCAATTTTACTCACAGATTTAAGAAATCAAACTAATTTTCCTACGTGGCTTTTTTTAAAAAAAACAAAACACGTATTAAACTTTAAGGAGATGAGTCGGAACAACAAACAACATGACTATATGAATAGGAGTAAGGTGTAAACGAACCGAGTCGATTAGAGTATTGAGTTGCTCAGATTTGGTTCATAAAATTTATCGAGTATAAAATAAGGTTTGATTGAGACTCATTTAACTACCGAGTCGAGCACGATTCCGAATCGAGCCCGAGCAGTTTGAACTCTTCGAACGAATATGATCCGAGTATCAATAAAAAAATTAGAATTTGACGAGGTTCGAGTAATTTATCGAACTTTAAAAAGTGCTCATATTTGACTCATTTATATTTCGAGTCGAGTTAGAATCGAACTTTTAATCGAAATGAAGTATTTAATCGAGTCCGAACTATTTGTTCATTTTACAGTCTTAAATATACGAGTGATAGATATAGATATAGATATGGTAAAATGCAAATATGACCACTGAACTTTAGGTGTTTTAGGGTATTGAGCCCATTTCTTTTGGTCAACGCAAATTGAGCCCCTTTCTGTTACAAAATTTGGATATTGAGCCCCTAGGTGCCACATGTGCGTTGACTTGCCTACGTGGCACACATGGCACCGCTGACGTAGACATTTTTGCCACGTGTCACCGCTTACATGTACAATTTTCAATTAATTGCTTAAAAACATGATTTCCCCAAGAATCGAACTCAAAATCTCAAGTTTGAGAATTTAGTCATCAAACCAACTGAGCTAAATGAAACTTATAATTACTTTATCAAAAGAATTAATATTTATACCAAATCAATTCATCTCCCCCAAATAATATTTAAATAAAGTAATTGACTTATTAAAACAGTAAAAACACATAACAGAAAAATACGAAGAGGGTGGTGCTCCGGTGGACGTCCATGGACATTGGTCGTAGATACCAACACGTAGATACCATTTATTCCGATTCGAAGAGGGTGGTGTTAGGTCGAATCAGAATTGGCCGGCCGTCGACGGGGGAGTCCGGGAAAGGGGGTGGCGGAGGTGAGAGAGAAATCTTGGAGAGGGGAAGTTGGGTTTTGGATGGAGAAGGAAGAGAGAGAAAGTAATCTGAGAGAAACCCTTGTTTTATCATTGTTGATACTTGTTTTTGTTGTTTCAATTTTCTGTTCTTGTTGATTTCGGAAGCCATTGATAACAGAGGAAGAAGAAGTGAGATTCACTGTGTGTTTGTGTGTGAGAGAGAAAGTGGGAATCCTAGAAAAAGTGAGATTCACTATGTGATTTCGGAAGCCATTTAATTAATGTTTTGTATTTTCAATTGATGTTATGTATTTATAATTATAAATATCTTCTTTAGATGAAATTTACTTATTTTGCAAAAATATTAATTATTTTCTAAATTTTAATTTTAATTTTTCTAAAAATAATATTTATTTTCAAACATCAGTTATTATTTGTTTGCAAATTATAAATGAGTTTTCAATTATTAAAGTGGCTCACCTAAGTGTAATTTTTTAATTTGTGTATATAATTTTTATTAGTTTTTCTAAGGGTAAAATGCAAATGTGACCACTGAACTTTAGGTGTTTTTGGGTATTGAGCCCCTTTCTTTTGGTCAACGCAAATTAAGCCCCTTTCTGTTACAAAATTTGGATATTGAGCCCCTAGGTGCCACATGTGCGTTGACTTGCCTATGTGGCACACGTGGCACCGGTGACGTAGATATTTTTGCCACGTGTCACCGCTTACATGTACAATTTCTAATTAATTGCTTAAAAACATGATTTCCCCAAGAATCGAACTCAAAATCTCAAGTTTGAGAATTTAGTCATCAAACCAACTGAGCTAAATGAAACTTATAATTACTTTATCAAAAGAATTAATATTTATACCAAATCAATTCCGTGAGACCCCGAATTTTATGAAATAAAAGTATTCAATTTTTCTATTTTGATAAATAGTTAAATTGATAAAAGTTTAAAGTTAAGGGTAATATGTAATATTTTTTTTGCAAAGTAAGCAAGTTGATATAAAATATTTGTTGTGTCTGGGAATATTCGATTAGTCGGGGAATATTCTTTTTGTCGGAGAATATCCGTACGATGGTATAATCATTGGTGGACCCCACAACGGAATTATTGTCGGATGGAGAAAACGACAAAAATATTTTTATGAATATAACGGCGGATGTTTTACCATTAATACTGTTGAACTACTTGGTAGTAAAAGTACAAAGAATGTCATTGATCGTGATAAGAGTACACCGGTATTGATTATTGATGTTTATGTGATAAGTCACTCGGTTTTGTTTTATTGGTATTATTAATATAATAAAATGAAAAAGTTTTTTTATATAAAATGTAATACTTTTATAAAGTTATTCGTTTTATTAGGCTAATAGTAAAATCTTTTTTATATAAAATAGAATACTTTTATAAAGTTATCTATTTTATTAGACAATAATTAGAATATATTATATTTTATTATGCATAGTGTTTGCATAAAGTGCACGTGATATAGTGTTTGCATAGTAAAATCTTTTATAAAGTTATTCATTTTATTAGATTATAAATATTATATATTTTATTTTATTTAAATGATTTTGCTTTTAAATATGGACCGTCAGATTAAAGTAAATCAAACGGACCGTTCATGAGTTAGTTCTTATCTGCAGTCCATTTTTCTATAAATAAGCTCATTCCTTCATAATTTCTTACTTAATTCCTTTGAAACTCTACAGAGAGAAATTATAGAGAAACTATAGAAAAATATTCGCTACTTCCCTACTCTTATATTCAGTTTCTTTTACGGTAAGGGGTATTATTTCTTTTGTATTCATGAAGAGAACTTCATTATTCCATTCTTTATTATTCATTGGAATAACTCAGATACTGCTGCTACCCTATACTTGGTGAAATTCTTACGTTATTCCATTCTTTATTATTCGCCGGAATATCACATGCTCAATGCGCTTTCGTGGGATTGGTTCCATTATTTATTATTATGTTGGAATAACTGTTTATGCAAGCACCGCATACATGGTGAAATTCTTTCGTTATTCCATTATTTATTATTCATTGGAACATCTTGCCTATGCTTTACGCATTTATGACTGGTTCCATTATTTATTATTCTGTTGGGAATAACTCGTCGTGTGGTCTATCGCACGCCTCGGTGAATTCTTTCGTTATTCCATTATTTATTATTCTCGTTGGAACATCCTATCTATGCTTTTACGCATGACTTTGGTTCCATTATTTATTATTCATTTGAATAACTTTATCATGCATGCGATTCTATCGCATGCCTGGTGAATTCTTTTGTTATTCTATTATTTATTATTCTGTTGGAATATCCTGTCTGTGCGTTTACGCATGACCTGGTTCCATTCTTTATTATTCTGTTAAAATAACATGTCTATGTAGGTTACCGCATGCATGGTAAATGATCATTCGTATTCATACGAATAGTATTTTCATTAAAAAGGGGTTTCTGCTAGGGGAAGATTCATAAATTTTCTGACCCTCAAAAATTCTGGAAAATTTTGAAATGATAATTTGATGAGTTTTTTAGATTGTATCCAAAAATGGCTATTTTTGGATGTATAGATTAAGAGTTATGGATTTTATGGGAAAAGACTATTTTAAAAGTAAACCCTTATAACTCCTTGTGGTTAATTCCAAAATTGGTGAAATTTTTATTGGGAGTACATGTATATAACAGGAGTATACCCTGTAAATTTCGGAATTTTTGGACAAAAGTACAATTTATGATAAATGTCTAAATATTATAGCTTTTAGCCATATGAAAAATAGTAAAATGAATTTTAAAAATTTTGAAGAAAAATATATGTTCAAGATGGGACTATATTCTGCTAAATCCCAGAAAAGAAATATTTTTGGGACTGATTTGGTATTTTTCATGAAAATGAACTAGTTATGAGTAAATGAATTAAATATGTTATGTGAAGTAATAAAATTGGAAAATAGGATTTTATGGCTTGAGAATCCTATATAGGGTATATGCTGATTTTGATGAAGGATTTGATCATTGATTATGAAATCTTTAGTATGGCATTTTTGAATGATTAAATGCATTATTTGATAAAGTGTAAACAATTAAAATAAATTGTTTATAAGTTTAAGAAATGATTAAAATATTGTTATAATATTAATGATATTAGATTATGAGATTATTAAGTGATTGATAACATTTGGTTATTATTGAACACTGGATAAATTGTATTATAAATGTTTAATATTTATCCTTTATCTCATTTGATTAATTCTTATATCATTGTCATCATCATCATACTTATATTGTGTTGAAAGTCATCTTTGGCCATAGTGCATAGATGGACTTGGTATGATTATGACCAGGGATTATTCGGTATAATCATGACCGTAATATTACAAATGATGTGGAAAAATTCCTCATTGGCCCGTAGTGCATTGATGGACAGTTTTTGGTATGATTATGGCTATGGATTCTCTTCGGCCAAGGGTGCAAAGATGAATTGTTTTATGGCATGATCACGATTGTTGATGAAAACACGATTATCTTTGCCAGTAGTGCATGGATAATTCGTGGTCGTTATATTAACGAATATCCTTAGCCAGTAGTGCATGGATAATTCAAAGTGATATGGATTGATTATCGAAATGAGTCTCAAATGATGAAATATAAATTCATGGATGTGATATTAACGAATATCCTTGGCAGTAGTAGTGCATGGGTGATTCAATGATGTGGATTATTTATTGTCGAGTCTCAAATGATAAAAGTGATGAAAACCTTTTAAATCATAGAAGATAGTAGATTTTATTCCCTACTTGACACTTCTAATGGATTGTTTGTTCCGCTGCAGTTAAACTTGATAGTTATTATATTTTATCAGTTTAACACTGTTGAAGGCTAACGATAAATTATTCTGCATTATCTTAGTCATAATATTTCTTACTGGGCTAGTTGAGCTCACCCTTTCTTTTACTGTTCTCTTCAGGAAATGAGATATTTATTTGTCAAGAGAAGACTCACCATTGGAAAGAAGATGATAATAATCTTCTTGTTTTTCTCTGGGGACTTTTGGGTCAACCAAGGATACTTCTATGGACATATGATATCTATCATAACCTAGACGCATGGCCTCCCATGTATGAAGGTTTCCTTGAGCACTTCCCAAAGATTTTAATTTCTAAAACAGTTTTCAACTATACTTTTTTGTAAAGTATCATTGTAAGGTTGTGGTCGAGGTACCATGAGAGTTACATACATTTGTATTAAAACTCATAGTTAATCGTGGTTAATTATTCTACACGATATTTCAACATTGTATAAATGAAGTTGTATTTGAATTTTGTACCATGTATCTGACGACTCAGGATGGGTGATGTATACCTAATTTTGTACCATGTATCCCCCAAATAATATTTAAATAAAGTAATTGACTTATTAAAATAGTAAAAACACATAAAAGAAAAATATGAAGAGGGTGGTGCTCCGGTGGACATCCATGGACATTGGCCGTAGATACCAACACGTAGATACTATTTATTCTGATTCGAAGATGGTGGTGCTGGGTTGGATCGGAATTGGCCGGCCGTCGACGGGGGAGTCCGGGAAAGGGGGTGGCGGAGGTGAGACAGAAATCTCGGAGAAGGGAAGTTGGGTTTTGGATGGGGAAGGAGGAGAGAGAAAGTAATCTGAAAGAAACCCTTGTTTTATCATTGTGGATACTTGTTCTTGTTGTTGCTATTGTTTCGATTTTCTGTTGTTGTTGCTTTCGGAAGCCATTGATAACAGAGGAAGAAGAAGTGAAATTCACTATGTGTTTGTGTGTGAGATAGAAAGTGGGAATCCTAGAAAAAGTGAGATTCACTATGTGATTTCGGAAGACATTTAATTAATTTTTTGTATTTTCAATTGATGTTATGTATTTATAATTATAAATATCTTCTTTAGATGAAATTTACTTATTTTGCAAAAATATTAATTATTTTTTAAATTTTAATTTTAATTTTTCTAAAAATAATTTTTATTTTCAAACATTAGTTATTATTTATTTGCAAATTATAAATGAGTTCAATTATTAAAGTGACTCACCTAAGTGTAATTTTTTAATTTGTGTAAATAGTTTTTATTAGTTTTTCTAATTGTGACTTTGTAATTTTTTAAATATCATTATTTAATTAGTTAATTAGTTAATTTTGATTGATTAAGTATATAACTTATTTATTGGGTAAACTAAACTTATTTAATTAGTTAATTAAGTAATTTATTTATCATAGTTTACTTTTGTTAATTATTTTATTTAGATTACTTAGTATGTTAATTATTTTATTTTGTGTTAATTATTTGAGTTAATTATTTTACTTGGTTAGTTAAGAATTAAGTATGTATGAATTTTTTTACTCCTTTAATATATAATCAATTTTTTTCTTTTATGTGTTTTTACTGTTTTAATAAGCCAATTACTTTATTTAAATATTATTTGGGGGAGATGAATTGATTTGGTATAAATATTAATTCTTTTGATAAAGTAATTATAAGTTTCATTTAGCTCTGTTGGTTTGATGACCAAATTCTAAAACTTGAGATTTTGAGTTCGATTCTTGGGGAAATCATGTTTTTAAGCAATTAATTGGAAATTGTACACGTAAGCGGTGACACATGGCGAAAATGTCTACGTCAGCGGTGCCACGTGTGCCACGTAGGCAAGTCAACGCACATATGGCACTTAGGGGCTCAATATCCAAATTTTGTAACAGAAAGGGGCTCAATTTGCGTTGACAAAAAAAAAGGAGCTCAATACATAAAAACACCTAAAGTTCAGTGCTCACATTTGCATTTTACCCGTTTTTCTAATTGTGACTTTGTAATTTTTTTAAGTTTCATTATTTAATTAGTTAATTTTGATTGATTAAGTATACAACTTATTTATTGGGTAAACTAAACTTATTTAATTAGTTAATTAAGTAATTTATTTATCATAGTTTACTTTTGTTAATTATTTTATTTAGATTACTGTGATGCCCCCAAAATAAGGTATACATCACCCATCTTGAGTCGCCAGATACATGGTACATAATTCAAATACAACTTAATAATACAATTGCCGTGTACAATACGACAAAACATAAACTGTGAGTTTGAATACAAATATTGTCTACTAGAGAGTATAAAAACTCAAAAGGAGTCTTCATTACAATTATTATCACACTATTTCACATAATAGTGAGGGCTACTAATGCAAACATCTAGGACCATCACTCTGTTCCCCGACTAGTCCCAGCTACGTTCTCATTTCCTGAAGAGAACAGTAAAAGAAAGGGTGAGCTCAACTAGCCCAGTAAGAAATATTATGACTAAGATAATGAAGAATAATTTATCGTTAGCCTTCAACAGTGTTAAACTGATAAAATATAATAACTATCATGTTTAACTGCAGCGGAACAAGCAATCCATTAGAAGTGTCAAGTAGGGAATACAATCTACTATCTTCTATGATTTAAAAGGTTTTTCATCACTTTTATCGCTGGGACTCAGCTTAATAAATAATCCACATCATCGAATCACCCTGCACTACGGCCAAGGATATTCTTTAGTATCACGACCACAAATTATCCATGCACTATGGCTAAAGATATTCATGTTTTTATCAACTATCCCCGATCATGCCATAAAACAATTCATCTTTGACTACTACCGCCAAAGAGAATCCATAGCCATAATCATACCAAAAACTGTCCATCAATGCACTACGGGCCAATGAGGACTTTTTCCACATCATTTGTAATATTACGGTCATGATTAGACCGAATAATCCCTATTCATAATCATACCAAGTCCATCTATGCACTACAGGCCACAGATGACTTTCAAAAAAATATAAACATGAGGATGATGACAATGACATAATAATTCAATAAAACAAGTTCAAGAATTAATTTATCCAGGAACCAATAACGTCCAAATTGTCAACATGATATTGCTTTGTGGAGTAAAAATTCAAGAATGCTTAGAAGAATATTTCCATGAAAAGATACTAGATGAAGCGCAAATATCAAGGATATTCCACTAATTTCATGGAGTATAGAAGTCAAAACTTTAACCAACTGAGTATAATAAAGAATGGAATAACAAAAGAAATCAACATGCATGCGATAGACCGCACATGTAGGTTATTCCAACAGAATAATAAATAACGGAACTAGGTCCGGCGTAAAATGTACAGACTGGATACTCCAACAGAATAATAAAGAATGAAACTAAGTCCGGCGTAAACGCACAGACAGGATATTCCGACATAATAATAAATAATGGAACCAGTCCCAAGCATAAACGCATGCATGTGATATTTTTGTGAGAATAATAAATAATTAATCATGAAGAATTTCATCAAGTATAGGGTAGCTCATGCAGTATATACAAAGTTATTCCAATGTAATAATAAATAATGGAATAACAAAAGTTCTCTTTATGAATACAAAAAAAATAATACCCCTTACCGTAAAAGAAACTGAATATAAAGAGGAAGAAGTAGCGAATATTTTTCTATAGTTTCTCTATAATTTCTCTCTCTAGAGTTTCAGTGAATTCGTAAGAAATAATGAAGGAATGAGCTTCTATTTATAGGAAAATGGACTGAATAGTAACTAATTCATGAACGGTCCAGATTGATTTACTTTAATCTGACGGTCCATATTTAAAGCAAAATCTTTTAAATAAAATATAATATATTCTATTTATAATCTAATAAAACGAATAATTTTATAAAAGATTTTACTATGCAAACACTATGCATGCACTATGCAAACACTATGCATAATAAACTATAATATATTCTAATTATTGTCTAATAAAATAGATAACTTTATAAAAGTATTCTGTTTTATATAAAAAGATTTTACTATTAGCCTAATAAAACGAATAACTTTATAAAAGTATTCTGTTTTATATAAAAAACTTTTCTGTTTTATTACATTAATAATACCAATAAAACAAAATTGAGTGACTTATCACATAAGCATCAATAATCAATCTGGTGCTTCTTATGCAAACCGCGCATAGACATCGTACTTTTTACTACCGAGTAGTTCAACAGTATTAATGGTAAAACTTCCGCCGTTATTTTCAATAAAATATTTTTGTCATTTTCTCAATCCGACAATAATTCCGTTGCGGTGTCTACCAATGATTGTAACGTCGTACGAATATTTTCCGACAAAAAGAATATTCCTCGAACCAATCGAATATTATATAACCACTTGCTTACTTTGCAAAATTTGTAACTATTACCCTTAACTATAACATTACATCAAATCAACACCATAATATTAAAAAATTATTTCTAGAAAAATTAAATCTTTATTCATAAAATCTGGGGTCTCACAATCTCCCCTCCTTATGAAATTTCGCCCTCGAAATTTACGTACGTACCTGGTATACCGAACATGTGAGGATACCTTGACTTCACTTCAAATTCTAACTCTTGAGGTATAACCTTTGAGCGTCGAATATGATCATTATTATCCAAGATGTTAACACGTATCTCTTTATATGTTAAATCTTCTGCTATCTTGTCCGGTTCTAAATTGATAATGTGGTTCGGGTCGTCCACATATTTACGTAACATCGATACGTTAAAAACGTTATGAACACGCGACATACTTGGCGGTAAAACGAGTCTATAAGCCACAGTTCCTACTTGATCGAGGATTTAAAATGGGTCAATTAAATCGAGGGTTAAGATTTCCTCTCTTCGTCGATTCTTGCTTCTAGAATAACGCCCTCTTGAACCTTCTTCTTCACATTCATCAGCTCTGAGTATGTAGCTTGAGCGGCTTTAACTTTATCGATTAAAGTCGATTCTAATCGTATATTCGTTATCTTCACGTGGGTTCACATATTCGCACTTGTAACCGCATACGATCTTTTACTCAACGCGTCAGCTACCACGTTCGCTTTTCCACGATGGTATGGTACGATCATAATCTTTAACAGCTCGAGCCAACGTCTTTGGCGCATGTTACATTCGCTTTAGTTGAATAAATGTTTAAGGGTTTTTAGAAATGGGTTTTGTACTGGGGTCAATACAAAATTTGATTTCACGCTCTAGGGGTAGGCTAAGAAGTCTTCAAAATACGACAGAAAATTTATTAACAATAGAAATACCATTCAAAACTGTGACTCTCATCCAAGACTTGGATAACACGTCACATTGATACCTATCAACTTGCCATCGCTATTCACGACGACGTTTGCTTACGAAAAGTCGGCTTCGGTGCATTCCACACAAGAAAGTTAACAATGAAAGGATCGGGGCTCTTTATTTATGGCTTGATATGGCAATGATTGACTTTAGTGTTTTGGTTACTTTGAATTCACATAACAAAGTTGGTTAGAGTATGAAGCTAACAACCCACGAAAAGCATGATGAGTAGTTAACCAATCGTTTTCAAAAATCACATCAAAGGCAAGTATTTTCAAAGAGATAAGATTGACAGGTAACGTGAAAGTGTTGATTTGAACAAGATTTATAAATAGTGGAGGTAACGAAGGTTTCTCCCAACTGAGTTTAAACAGATATATTAAAGTCTAACTTCTCCGGAGTTAACTTTAAACATTGAACACAACTAGGTGCAATAAAAGAGTGAGTAGAACCGGTATCTAACATGGTATAGACTTCGCAAGAGTTTATGACTAACATACTCTTGATAATTTTATTCAAGTTCCTCGTCACGAAAAAAAAACGCTCTCTCTTAAATTGTTGGTTTTGGCTTGTCTGGGACATCCTTTGGTGCCTCCATCCTAGCTGAACTTATCTTCGGTGAACGACAAAATCGGGCTAGGTGACCTTCTCTTCCACAATTATAACATGCTTTGGACGGCATCGCACAGTTTGGACTGATGTGTCCCTCCCCTCCGTATTTGAAGCATATGATAGGTGGTCGTTCTCCTTCCTTAACAACGGTCTTTGGTCTCGACGTCTTTCCATCATTGTTGAATCTCCTCTTCTTGAAATGTCCATTCTTATTGTTTTGACCATGATTACCACCAAGTGGTTAACATTTTCGCATATTGATTCCTCCACGTTTGTTGTCACACCGCTTTGATGATCGATACCCTTTGGTATTTTCATGTCGCTTACCGCTTTCTCTTGGTTGCGTTGACTCGTTACCGCGCTCCAATAACTGAGCCCTATTTACAACATCTGAGTACAAACACAGTTTATGAGAAATAACATATTGACGTATCTCCGGTTTCAAACCTCTTAAAAACATTCGCGTCATTCGCTCCTCATTATCGACCAAATGGGATGCTAGCCGGGATAACTCCGCAAATTTAGCCTCGTATTACGACACGGTCATATTGTTTTATTCCAATTTGATAAACTCCACTTCTTTCATGTGACGAATACTTTCGGAAAAGTACTTGTCGTTGAATAGCTCTTGGAACTTCTCCCAAGACATCTTGAGTGCGTCAGGCTGGGTACGTTTTACTGATTCCCACCAGTAATCTGCCTCTTCACGCAACATGAAGGTGGCGAAGGGAACCTTTTGCTCCTCGGAGCATCCCAAGACATCAAATATCTTGGTGATCTGCTTTATCCATGCTTCCGCCTTAAGTGGTTTTGGCTCTCCAATAAACTTCAATGGTCCCAGCTCCTTGAACTGTATAGCGGTGACCGTCCGAGAGTTTCCAATGTTTCCACCTACATTTCGGACAGGAGCCGCTCTCGCCTGATGTTGCATGAATTGCATAAAGCCTCTGAACAATCCATCATTCATCATTTGGTCCGTGTTGTTGTTTGCATGAGGATTGTCGCCTTTCTGATGCACAATATCCTGATTATTGATATGTGGAGACTCAACGGTCTCTTGTGCTCCATTGCTATTCTCAACATTTTCGGATGTTATTTTCAGATACTGCCACAAAACAAGGGTTAGTTGACATGTAACATATTATCCCTATATTCTGACTGACCAATTAAATACCAAATAAACTTAGGTAGGTCATACTAGCGAAGGAATTCCCCGTCTCTCCCCTCCTAGTTCTTGTCTCACATCTCAGCCAGAGATCATATCCCTAAGCTTTGATACCAACTGTGACACCCCCAAAATAAGGTATACATCACCCATCTTGAGTCGCCAGATACATGGTACATAATTCAAATATAACTTAATAATACAATTGTCGTGTACAATACGACAAAACATAAACTGTGAGTTTGAATACAAATATTGTCTACTAGAGAGTATAAAAACTCAAAAGGAGTCCTCATTACAATTATTATCATACTATTTCACAGAATAGTGAAGGACTACTAATGCAAACATCTAGGATCATCACACTCGTTCTCCGACTAGTCCCACTACGTTCTCATTTCTCAAGAGAATAAAGAAAAGAAAGGTGAGCTCAACTAGCCCAAAGAAGAAATATTATGACTAAGATAATGCGAGAATAATTTATCGTTAGCCTTCAACAAAGTTGTTAAAGCGATAAAATATAATAACTATCAAGTTTAACTGCAGCGGAACAAGCAATCCATTAGAAGTGTCAAGTAGGGAATACAATCTACTATCTTCTATGATTTAAAAGGTTTTTCATCACTTTTATCGCTGGGACTCAACTTAATAAATAATCTACATCATCGAATCACCCCTGCACTACGGCCAAGGATATTCTTTAGTATCACGACCACGAATTATCCATGCACTACGGCTAAAGATAATCATGTTTTCATCAACGGTCCTGATCATGCCATAAAAACAATTCATCTTTGCACTACGACCAAAGAGAATCCATAGCCATAATCATACCAAAAACTGTCCATCAATGCACTACGGGCCAATGAGGACTTTTTCCACATCATTTGTAATATTACGGCCATGATTATACCGAATAATCCTCGGTCATAATCATACCAAGTCCATCTATGCACTACAAAGCCACTGAGATGACTTTCAAAAAAAATATAAACATGAAGATGATGACAATGACATAATAATTCAATAAAACAAGTTCAAGAATTAATTTATCCAGAACCAATAACGCCCAAATTATCAACATGATATTGCTTTGTGGAGTAAAATTCAAGAATGCTTAGAAGAATATTTCATGAAAAGATATCTTTGGATGAAGCGCAAATATCAAGGATATTCCACTAATTTCATGGAGTATAGAAGTCAAAACTTTAACCAAATTGAGTATAATAAAGAATGGAATAACAAAAGAAATCAACATGCACGCATGCGATAGATCGCATACATGTAGGTTATTCAACAGAATAATAAATAATGGAACTAGGTCCGCGTAAAATGCATGTAATCGGATACTCCAATGTAATAATAAAGAATGAAACTAAGTCCCGTAGAACGCACGTGCATGGATATTCCGACATAATAATAAATAATGGAACCAGTCCAAGCATAAGCGCACATGCATGAGGATATTTCGACGTAATAATAAAAAATGAATATTAGAAGAATTTCATCAAGTATAGGTAGTAGCAGCGTGACACAAAAGTTATTCCAAAGAATAATAAATAATGGAATAACAAAAGTTCTCTTTATGAATACAAAAGAAATAATACCCCTTACCAGTAAAAGAAATTGAATATAAGAGTAGGAAGTAAGAATACTTTTCTATAATTTTCTATAATTTTCTCTCTAGAGTTTCAAATTGAATTCGTAAGAAATAATGAAGGAATGAGCTTCTTTATTTATAGGAAAATGGATTGAATAAGTAACTAATTCATGAACGGTCAGATTGATTTATTTTAAATCGACGGTCCATATTTAAAGCAAAATCTTTTAAATAAAATATAATATATTCTATTTATAATCTAATAAAACGAATAATTTTATAAAAGATTTTACTATGCAAACACTATGCATGCCTTATAAAAACACTATGCATAATAAACTATAATATATTCTAATTATTGTCTAATAAAATAGATAACTTTATAAAAGTATTCTGCTTTTTATATAAAAGATTTTACTATTAGCCTAATAAAAGGAATAACTTTATAAAAGTATTTCATTTTATATAAAAAACTTTTTTGCATTTTATTACATTAATAATACTAATAAAATAAAATTGAGTGACTTATCACATAAGCATCAATAATCAATACCAAGGTGCTACTACGCATGCAACCACACGACATCGCATTTTTTACTACTGAAAGTAGTTCAACGGAAGATTAATGGTAAAACTTCCGCCGTTATTTTCAATAAAATATTTTTTGTCGTTTTCTCGGTAAATAATAATTCCATTCATGGGTCCACTAATGATTGTCTTCGTCAATACGGATATTCCTCGACAAAAAGAATATTCCCCGACCAATCGAATATTATATAACCACTTGCTTACTTTATAAAATTTGTAACTATTACCCACAACTATAATATTACATCAAATCAACACCATAATATTAAAAAATTATTTCGAGAAAAATTAAATCTTTATTCATAAAATTTGGGGTCTCACAATTACTTAGTATGTTAATTATTTTATTTTTTGTTAATTATTTGAGTTAATTATTTTACTTGGTTAGTTAAGAATTAAGTATGTATGAACTTTTTTACACCTTTAATATATAATCATTTTTTTCTTTTATGTGTTTTTACTGTTTTATTAAGTCAATTACTTTATTTAAATATTATTTGGGGGAGATGAATTGATTTGGTATAAATATTAATTCTTTTGATAAAGTAATTATAAGTTTCATTTAGCTCAGTTGGTTTGATGACCAAATTCTCAAACTTGAGATTTTGAGTTCGATTCTTGGGGAAATCATGTTTTTAAGCAATTAATTGGAAATTGTACACGTAAGCGGTGACACGTGGCAAAAATGTCTACGTCAGTTGTGCCACGTGTGCCACGTAGGCAAGTCAACGCACATGTGGCACCTAGGGGCTCAATATCCAAATTTTGTAACAGAAAGGGGCTCAATTTGCGTTGACCAAAAAAAAGGGGCTCAATACCCAAAAACACCTAAAGTTCAGTGGTCACATTTGTATTTTACCCGTTTTTCTAATTGTGACTTTGTAATTGTTTTAAGTATCATTATTTAATTAGTTAATTAGTTAATTTTGATAGATTAAGTATATAACTTATTTATTGGGTAAACTAAACTTATTTAATTAGTTAATTAAGTAATTTATCTAACATAGTTTACTTTTGTTAATTATTTTATTTAGATTACTTAGTATGTTAATTATTTTATTTTGTGTTAATTATTTGAGTTAATTATTTTACTTGGTTAGTTAAGAATTTAGTATGTATGAACTTTTTTACACCTTTAATATATAATCAATTTTTTTCTTTTATGTGTTTTTACTGTTTTAATAAGTCAATTACTTTATTTAAATATTATTTGGGGAGATGAATTGATTTGGTATAAATATTAATTCTTTTGATAAAGTAATTATAAGTTTCATTTAGCTCAGTTGGTTTGATGACCAAACTCTCAAACTTGAGATTTTGAGTTCGATTCTTGGGGAAATCGTGGCAAAAACGTCTACGTCAGCGGTGCCACGTGTGCCACGTAGGCAAGTCAACGCATATGTGTCACCTAGGGGCTCAATATCCAAATTTTGTAATGTAAAGGGCTCAATTTGCGTTGACAAAAAAAAAGGGGCTCAATACCCAAAACTACCTAAAGTTCAGTGGTCACATTTGCATTGTACCCGATATAGGTATAGATATAGAGAGAAAAACATATACACATAGATTCTAAGGTAGTGAGAGTACTATAATCACGACCTCTTCTATGTGGAAGTGGAATCCAATCCAAACACTACCTTTGGAGTTACCTTATTCAATAAAATTAATTAGGCCTAATTAATATTAGTGTAATATTAAATCCTATAAAAACAATTAGAGAGTAAATAAGATATATTAATAAATAGATAACAATTGAAACCTAAACTCTTTCATATTACTTATACTTACTGAAAAACGAAAGCGGCGCGTCAAATAGAGAAATTTGAAAATAGGGCTCAAGCAGTTCATTGAGGATAGAAGAAAGAAAGAAGTCAGGCAACTACTTTTGTGATTGTACTGGTACTGTTAATAGAGTTAGAATAAGTTTTGATTTCTTAAGTCAGAAAGCTAAATAATTGGTTTCTTTTTTTATTGTTATCAGTATGGTATTTACTCATTGGTTATATACTTTTCAACTTCTTCATTGCTAATACTATGAGTTATGTGTCTGGTGAAGATTTTGGTAGTAACTAGGTCATGTGTGGATTTTTATTAATAAAATAAATAAGTTATTAACTTAAATAATATTTTGTCTTATTCGCATTATATGATGACTTCAACTGGTAGAATCATTAAAGTTCATATAATAATAATAATAATAATAATAATAATAATAATAATAATAATAATAATAATAATTCACTAATTATTCACTAATTATTCTTGCTTTCGACTCATTTTACCTACACTCTTATGGTGAGCACAAATAGTTCATCAGTAATAAATCAGATATTTAGAACATATGGTAGATGATAAAAGTTTTCAACCATAATTGTAGCAGAATCTATAATCCATTAGAAGAGTCAAGTAGAACATAATGTCTACTATCTCCTCTAAATTAAAAGTTCATCATTAATATTTCATTCATGTAATACCCATCAACAGTTCTTTGTTGTACACAAGACAAAGAGAACTTTCATCACTTGTCTTCACCTAAAACACCAAAGATTATAGTTAAATTCACAATTCATATTTATAATCATGTTAATTAACAGTTTCTCCAAGCCACATAGGCTTAATAGAACTTTCACTCAATGTCCTTGCCACAAAGGCTAAAGACACTCAATAATCATATCATTTTTACACCCTATACCAAAGCCATTTAAATGTAACAACAATGGTCATGGTCATACCAATCAATTATCTATCTTTGCACTATGGGCCAAAGATATTCAACTGTAATATAAATGGTCATAATCATACCAATCATATCAAAAGATGTTCATCTTTGATCATGCCAAACAATAGTTTATTTGCACTACGGGCCAAAGATATTCATTTGTATCACCAGTGGTCATGATCATGTCAAACATCTGTCCATCTTTGCATTACGAGCCAAATATCAATCAACAGTTCTTCTTTGCACTACAGGCCAAAGAGAACTTTCATCACAAGTCTTTATTTATAACATTAAAGGTCGTGATTATACCAATACACAGTTCCTGGTCATAATCATACCAATAAATAGTTCATCTTTGCACTACGGGCCAAAGATAACTTTAACCACAATTTAAGTCTGAGGATTATGACAATGATATAAAGAATGAATGAAGTGAGATCAATGATAAATATTAGAGATTTATAATTCAATTTATCAAAGTTCAAGAATGTCTAAATGGTCAACATAATGATCAAAACTTGGATTCAAATTTAATAATAAGATTCATATATCAAAAATAATTTGAACATAAAAAGAAACCAATTTTGTAGTGAATAGTACCCCATGAATAGTACCCCAAATGAATAGTACCTTGAATGAATAGTACCCCGACATGAAAAGATTAAAATTTTCACAAGAAAGTTCATATCAATATTCCAGTGAAATAATATTAGATGAAACGCAAACCTCAAGTAATTTCTAATCATTTCAGGAATTATAGAAGCAATAGTAAGTTTAGATTTAGGAATATGAAATAAATAATATAAAAAAATGCAAATGGATTTTCACCCGTCATGCAGTAATCCGCGTAGACAGATCATTTCCACAACTTAATAGAGAATGAATACGAAAGGTTATTCACAAGGCATGCGGTAATCCGCGTAGAAAGGTTATTCCCACATCTTAATAAAGAATGAATACGAAGGGTTATTAACCAGACATGCGGTAGTCCGCGTAGACATGTTATTCCCACAGATTAATAAGGAATATAATGACAACCCTTACGAGTATTGAAAAAAAAATAACATCTTTTACTTAATATGAAATAAATAATATCCCTTACCTTAGTAGGAGATTGAATACTAAAATAGTGTAGTAGCAGAATACTCTTCTTTTTTCTCTCTTATTCTCTTTTAATAGTTTTAGTGAATTGGTAAGAAATAAGGAAGAAATGAGCTTCTATTTATAGGAGAATGGACTAAATAGTAACTGATTCACGAACGGTCCATATTGATTTACTATTATATAAAACTGACGGTCCATATTGATTTACTATTAAAACTTCAACGGAAGGTCCATATTGATTTACTATTAAAACTTCAGCCGACGATCCATATTAATTTACTATTAAAACTTCAATCGACGGTCCATATTGATTTACTATTAAAATTCCAATCGACAGTCTAGAAAATTAGTGTAAGACCCCAAGTTTTATGAATAAAGATTATTTTTTCTCGAAATATATTTTTGAATATTATGGTGTGGATTTGATATAATGTTATAGTTGTGGGTAATATTTATAAATTTTGCAAAGTAAACAAGTGGTTTTAAAATATTCGATTGGTCGGGGAATATTCGTTTTAACAGGGAATATTCGTACGACGGCACAATCATTAGAGGACCCCACAACGGAAGTATTGTCGTAGTTAAAAAATGACAGAAATATCTTTTTATAAAAATAACGGCGAAAAAGTTTTACCGTTAAACCGTTAAACTACCCGATGGTAAAAAAATAAGAATGTCTGGCGTGCATAGTAGCGTAACACATTTGTATTGATTATTGATGCTTACGTGAGAAGTCAATCGGTTATACTCAATTATTCTCTGATAATTCACTTATAATATCTCTCATATTATTATTGTCACAAAGATATCATCGCATAATATTTTATATTATTAAATCAATAATTGAGACGACAAAGTTATTCCTATTATTATTTGTAATATCGATGATTGGTTCAGAAAGTTACATCGAGGAAAGAGGTTTGGTCACCTAATTGCGCGCCAATAGGGAGAAATCCTTTTCGGAAAGCCCTCTCTTTCCTGCTAATGATATGGTTGTTAAATATTATGAGTTATAATATTAATGATGATTAAGTTCGTGTTGATTAAAAATGAAATTAATATTTCCATTGTGTTGGGATTATTTGTGTTAGTGGAAATCGATATTTATTTCGATAATAATTTATTTCTAGAGGTTATATTGACCAATCGGGTAATTAATCGGATAAATGAGCAATTAATTGCTATTAGTTCACATGCATATAACTATTTGCTCACATGAATGGAACTATTGGTTCACATGCATTACTATTAGGGGAGGTGATGCAAGATTGATAATACTTGCAGGACTAAATTAAAAATAACTACAAGAAAAGAGTCTATCTATGATCACAGATCGTCGTGACCCAAGGATTGGTCGCAGATAACTATTAGCGACCGAGTACAGTCGATGATAGTCGTCGCATAAAATCTGGTCGTTGGGATGCACATCAGCGACCACTATTAGCGACCGATATATCTGCGACCGCTAATAGCGACCGAATTCGTCATTTCGGTCGCTAAGCTGAGTCAGCATGGCTCAGGGCCAAAGGCTGACGTGGTCCACGTGTCCACGACGGCTATCAGTGACCGCACGCGGTCACTGATACCCTCAAATGCTTAGCAGTCGCTAATATATATCAGCGACCGCATGCGGTCGCTGATTCTAAAAAACTGAAAACCAAATTTTTGTTGTTTTGCATAATTCCCAAAAAACTGTACCTGTTTTGTATCTGCTATATCCCAACACATATACACAACAATATAAACAATGTGCACAACAATATAAACATCCATCGTCCACCAAACTAGCTAGTATATAAACTATATATATAAACTTTTAAAAACCGCTATGAATTGAATAAATAACCACAAATCTAATGTTTAAGTAACATACATACATCCAAAGAATGAATATACAAGTATAAGCTTATACTATAACTACAAAACTGATCTAAAGCAGGTACGTCAAGCATCATCGCCTCCTTGATCACCCTGTAATTAACAAAATAATAAAACAAGTTACAAATATAGTAACTATATTGATACTGATATATATTACGACAATATATACAAAAATTTGATTTTATACCTCGTCACCATCCCCATGATGTCCCTCTGTCATCATTGTCGCCATCGCTTGACTAACTCCTCGGGATCAAGAGCCCCGGATGCCCACCCAAAGATCTTCAAAAGATTTTGATCTCGACATATAGCTCTCACACACGGTCGGTAGGAGTATGAGCAATTTGGATGACTCGATGACCGTGGAAGATTGGGTAGCAGAGTTCGCTCGAGCCATTGAAGGATGGGGCGTCGTCGTTGTCCTTGACCTTTAATGTAGTTCTTCTTCACAATGCACGCCTCTCCCATAACTCTTGATTAATAGGCGGACGTGGAGTGCCTTCAGGATATCGCTCATTCAATAAACGCTTATAAGTATCCTGTCATCATGTTAACAATTAAATAGTTAAAAAAAATTCTATAAGCATTGATAAACAAGATCAAGTTGTTAAAATTTATTACCGCTATCTGGATAGCATCAGGCAGACCATCACGGGTGGCCACGTACACATCTAGCTAATGGATAGGCTGACCTTGAGACTGAGACTCCTATACAAAAAATAGCACAATATTACTAAGTAAAAATGGGATATATTTTCTATAATTCATGATTGTAAACATATTAAAACTTGTAAATACGTACCCTGGCAGTGATATGCTGCAATTGTGAAATACTCCCTCCCTTGTATGTTCCTTTAACCTTTTCGCCATCGGGTACACCCGAGGCATTATTGATAATGGCGATCTTTCGTCTTTTCACCCAGCTCTCACTCTCCATTGGGCACACATCTCAAACCCATATAATTTGGGTGCACCACCGTGGGCTATACGTGCATGTAATCCTCTCCTGGCTCGGATGGTCGATCTCAAAGATTATGAATGGCCTTTTGTCGTTCTTTATTCAAATTATCCTTTGTGCATGGACGGCAGACTTACGCGAATAATAATGTCTCGAATCATCAAGCTCGTAAGGCCCTCCCATCTATACCTTTTTCGTAAATAAAACAACAATAATAACATTACTAAACATGAATCCTTAATTAGAATATTATATTATCTATCATAATTAAAAAAAAAACATACCGAATTCAAATTTCAAACAAAGATCCTTGTAGGCAATAGGTGTGTTTCACCCACGTAATCACAAGTGTAGGCCAATTTCAAAAACACAATTTGTGATATGCACTTGACGATCTTATTATCTGAAAAATCACTATAGTATACAACAATTTACATCAACGTTAAGTAGATATATTAAAGCAATTTACATCTAAGTTCTATATATCTTGTATAAATAGAATCTAAAATGCTTATATATAAATGATGCGGGATGTACGTGCTATTCGGAGGAGGGCAAATCTGAATAAGAATCCTATCATCCAGATTAGTAGGGGCCTTGGGCACATGATTAGGTCCCCTACCCATGCCACGCTTTTTTTCTCATACCGCTTTGGATGCCATCAGATATTACAAATTTCAAGATGTATATATGAGTTATATTTGATTACATGTATATATGAATATATAAAATGACAATAAACATGACAGTGATATAAACATGTATATATATGAATATATATATATAATGACAATAAACAAAAATTGCATTTAAATAGTTAAGTACATAAACATGACAATGATATAAAAAACATGTAATACTAAACATGCATTTCTTTTGTTCAAGTGTCAATATCCGATTGAGAATCATCTTTATACGTGTTTATGATTCATAACCATCATCCGCTTGATTGATCAATAACTCTTCCTCCTCAAAGATCAATGTCATCGACACAAGTATTGACTCATGATCTAATTCATGTGGTTCATCTCCACCATCTAACCTGGATTACTTCATTGTCAGTCCTCCACATTTATTATAGTTTGACTATGAAGTATCTACTCTTGGTAAATCTCCCCATCAACTACTTCTACACGACTACGCCACGGAGTATGAATTACAACTTGCCAATCAGAGGCGGTCTATCCCTTTTCCTAGCGGGACTAGGAGTGTAATAAACTGTCTTTGTTTGAGTTGGTAAAACAAATGGTTCGTTTGAGAGCGCAGACCTATGGAGGTCAATATCGACGATTCCATGTCTGTCAACACGTATCCCTTTTTCTGAATCAAATCAACGGCACTTGAACAAGTGAATATGACCCCCCGTACGTGCCCTTGTACGACAACTCTACGATTTCCATAAATTCGTTAATCTCCTCGCAATTGAGAAGAATGTAAGTATGTCTAGCATGTAATTCATGCTCAGAGAGAGAATATGCACTTTTCTTTTCCATAAGCGCTACCGATAGACCAAATACTGAGAGCCGGCCATTTAGTTCAACATTTCCCCATCATCATGTCTCGATACTCGATTGGCCTTTGTCAAGACTTCGTCCGAGAAAATAGAGTCCGAGACAAACGTAGATATCTCATCGAAATCAGTATGCCTCACATATCGACCCTCGACAAAAGCTCTATTCTTCACCTTCCTCTTAAGGTTTCCCATCACCCTCTCGAAAGGGTACATCCATCTATATTGAACTGGACCCCCAACACAAGCTTCATAGGGAAGATGGATTTGCAAGTGCTCCATGGAGTCAAAAAAACCATGTGGGAATATTTTTTCCAGTTTACACGTGATCTCTATGATGTTCTTCTCAAGTATAGACATGTCCTTATCATTTAATAATTTTGAACATAAGTCTTTGAAGAAACGACTAAGATCCGTCAAAGCATCCCATATTGGTTTATCAAGAAGATCCCGAAATGTTATAGGCATGAGTCTCTCCATGAACACATGACAGTCATGACTCTTCATCCCTTGCAATTTTCCACCCGTAACACACCTTGCAATGTTTGATGCATATCCATCTGGTAGTTTCAGAGACTTAACCCATGAGCACACATCTTTAACTTGCTTTTTGGACAATGTGTACCTTGCGTGCGGTTTGACAATCTTACCATTAGGAGATTCATAAAGTTCTAATCCAGACGACTTACAAATATCTTTCATGTCCAAACGCGTGCCTTATCATTATCTTTTGTCTTCCCGTAACATTCATCACGATTGTTAAACACATTGTCAAACACATTCTTCTCAATATGCATCACATCTAGATTATGACGAATCAAATTTGTAGACCAATAAGGCAGTTCCCAAAAGATGTTTCTCCGAACCCAGTTATGAGATTCGCCAAACCCATTTATTATGTTTGTGGCATCAATCTTACCAAATGGGATAACCGGAAATCTCATCACACGATCTCGCATCTCCGTTCCCGACAATCGCGGTGCAGACATATCATTGTCTACTTTCCCATTCTTGAAGTGTTCTCTATTTCTTCGAAACGGGTGATCTTCCGGCAAGAACCGATGATGACAGTCAAACCAGCAAGGCTTTCGACCTTTTGATAGATTGAAAGACTTTATATGCTCCATACAATACGGATAAGCCAACTTTCCGTGTGTACACCATCCAGCTAACATACCATAAGCTGGGAAGTCACTTATAGTCCACATAACCGCTGCCCTAAGGTTGAAATTTGTTTTCGTTGCAACATCCCAAGTCTGTACTCCATCCTCCCACAATACCTTCAACTCATCTATAAGAGGTCTCAAGTAATCATTTAAGTTCTTTTCAGGACTCTTAGGACCAGGAACTGTGAGACCCCAAATTTTATGAATAAAGATTTAAATTTCTCGAAATATTTTTTAATATTATGGTGTGGATTTGATATAATGTTATAGTTGTGGGTAATATTTATAAATTTTGCAAAGTATGCAAGTTGTTGTATAATATTCGATTGGTCGGGGAATATTCTTTTTATCGGGGAATATCCGTACGACAGTACAATCATTAGTGGACCCAACAACGGAATTATTGTCGGATTGAGAAAATGACAAAAATATTTTTATAAAAATAACGACGAAAGTGTTACTATAAGACCCCAAATTATTAATAAATGAAATTTATTTTTCTCTATTTATTATTTTGAAATAGTAAGGGTTGATTTGATTAATGTGGATAGTTATGGGTAAAATACATTAAATATTTGAATAAGCAAGTGGTTATAAAATATTCATTATTGTCGAGGAATATTCGTTTGGTCGTGGAATATTCATCGCTTGTTGGGAATATTAAATGCATTTACATTGTGATCTTTTGTGGGCCCTATAACGGAAAGCGATTGGATGAAGAAAACGACAAATATAAGTTATTTATAAATAACGACGTAGTTTTTACCGTTAATACTATTGGAATACACGGTGGTTAAAACACACTAATACGCATTGTTGAATAGTAGCACACAGTATTGCACCAATTATTGATTCTTACGTAAGAAGGCACTACTCAATAATTGTTATAGTAATTACTGTTCAGTATTTTATTTTATTGATTCAATAATTCTTTGCATTGATATTTTATATTATTGTTGTTTCAATAAATTGTCATTACACGGTATTTTCCATTATCTCGAGCAATAATTCATATTATCCTGAATAATATTATTGGATAATATTATTGGCAATGTCTAGAAAGTTCTCGCTTCAAGGAGAGGTTTGGTCACCTAATCATGCTACCAAGAGAAGAGAGATCCTTATCGAAAGCCCCCTCTTCTCGAAGAACGGCACGGTTGCCAAGATTGTGATTCTGTAATATTATTTGTGAATAATTAATTATTGATTTATATGATGAGGAAAATATTGATTTTATGTGGATATAGATGGAGAAAATTTTTAAAGTGACGATTGTTGAAAATTGAAATTTTATCTTTTTCTGATAAAATAATTCATTTAAATATATTATTATATTTTAATAATATAATAATGGTGATATTTTTACAATGAATGTGGGATATATGAGTATACGAGGAAAAAGAGTATTTTTGTTGCAATAAATATTAAAAACAGATTTTGTGTGTCGGTAGACCCATTTCTTGACTGAAATTTGATTATAGCTTGTAAAATCGCCCGTTTGTGGATTTCGGTCAATTTCTGTTTGGAATTTGGAAAAACTTCCTTCTGTAAAGTTGTAGATAATGGAATTATGTAGACTAGATTTAAAACATGGTTAATAGATGCATGCCAATACTGCTAGTTTGCTACTGAAATTTTAAGGGTTTATAACATGTTTGGTCTGCTTTGTTTAATCAAAGGGTTTGGACTTTGTACTTCTGAACATTTTTACTGCTCACTGCTCAGGTTGACCTATATGGATTTTCTTGACATTTTTTGTTTGTAGAGTTCTTATAGATCGACGGGATCGTGTAACAATTAATTTGATTGATGGGGGAGTTGAAAGCTTGGACAGTTTGACACAACCTATTGACAATTCGAAGAGAAAACAAAGGGAAGAAAGTTCAATTTGGAATCAATATGAAAAAAAGGTAGATCCTTCAACCAAAAAGTTAAGAGCATATTGTAAAACATGCACAAAAAGTTATGTTATTGGAGATGGTGGTAGTTCTCATGGGACTAGAAATTTGCATGCACATGAAAAGTCATGTCCCGGTTTAGTTAATCAAAATGTGACTCAAATGCATCTAGATCATGAAGGAAAAATGCTTAATAGAAAATTTAGTCAGCTCATTTGTACGGATAAAATGGCTGAAGCAATTATGATGCATAACTATCCATTCTTGATTGTTGAACATGAAGGATTACGAACAGTGCATAACTATTTGAATCTAGATGTGAAATCGTATACTAGAAACACTGCCAAAGCGGATTGTATTAAAATTTATAAGCTTGAGAAAGCAAAATTGAAACGCGTTTGAGAACATCCGGTAGAATTTGTCTCACTTCCGATTTGTGGTCGTTCCAAGACTAGTGAGGGTTATATTTGTTTAACCGCTCACTTTATTGATCATGATTGTGTGTCGCATGATGAGGATTATAAATTTCGACATTTTCCCCACCACATACCCGTATTTCTTTTATCAGAAAAAATCTTTGAGTTTTTAAAGGATTGGGGAATTGAAAAAAAGATCTTTTCTATCACTTTAGATAATGCAACAAACAACTACAACATGCAAAATTTCTTGAAGGCTCATTTGAGAGGAAACTTGCTTTACAATGGTAGTTTTTTTCATGTTCGGTGTTCTGCTCACATATTAAATCTCATTGTTCAAGATGGTTTGAAAATTGCAAGTGAACCTTTACGCAAAATTAGAGAGAGTGTCAAATATATTAAGGAATCTGAAAGTAGATTATTAAAGTTTGTTACATGTTGTGAACAATTGCTTGTGTCCGTAGAATCGGGTTTGCGTTTGGATTGTGTGACTAGATGGAATTCTACATGGGAGATGTTTGATAGTGTTCTAAAATATAAAGATGTATTCTTTCAATATGCCATGGTTGAATCATCTTACACAACTTGTCCATCAAATGATGAGTGGGAAATAGCACAAGCTATCACTACATTTTTGAAACCATTTTGGAAAATTACAGAACTTTTTTCGGGAACGAGTTATCCAACAACAAATCTGTATTTCTTACATGTGTTGAGGATAAAAGAACTTTTGCTGTTGAATAAGTCTTGTGAGATTGAGGTAATTAGAAACATAGCAAATGAGATGTTGCCAAAGTTTGAAAAATATTGGAACGAATATGTTGTTATCTTGTCCATAGCTACTATTCTTGACCCAATGTATAAGGTGCAATTTGTCAAATTTAAATTGAAAAAATTTGAGACGGATGAGTATGTTATAAATAGAAAAGTGGACAAAATTGTGGATGCTATGAAATCTTTGTTCATGGAATATGCAAATGCAATGGAGTTGTCGGGAAGATGGTTCACAACAACTTCAAGATGGTGTAAGGACTTCAACTATTGCTACCACTAACATGGGCGAACATAGTGATGATGAGTTTGATGTAAGTAAAGTTTTCATGTATTATAAATTTTTAATTTTTGCATATTTATCTATATTGCATATTTATTTTGATGAACTTTTGAATAGGAGTTTGTGAGGGAAGTGCAAGGTACTACATCAACAAGAACAGAATTGGAACAATACTTAGAAGAGAAAATCGTCACTAACAAATCTTTTTTTAATATTCTAGAAGAATGGAAAAAACTTTCTGAGAGGTACCCAATCCTTATTTTTTATTCTAGTTTTATACCTTTATTTGATACATGACTAATGACTATTTAGATCTTTCAAATATTGCGTTATTATAGATATCCAATACTAGCGAATATGGCATATGATATCTTATCAATTCCAATTACAACGGTTGCTTCGGAGTCGACCTTTAGCATTGGAGCAAAAGTTTTCACAAAATATCGTAGTTCGCTTCTACCAGATAATGCACAAGCATTAATTTGTGGACGTAATTGGATTTGTGGATATGAAATACAAGGTTTGTTCTAATTGTAAATATTGTTACTTTAATTGTAGCTTTTTAGTTTAATTTTGGGTATTGAACTAATGATATTTTAAATTGGCATCTTTAATGTAGATGATGGGCTAACGGACGACCAACTTTTGGTACCGCTAGTTGCAAATCAAGAGTCAAAGGGTTCTAACATGGGCGAAATTACAAGGAGTGACTAGACATTACTCACTAGCGGTAAGGTTTATAACTGCAATTTCGTGTGTTTTATAAGTGTGCTTCTGTTATGGTTCGAGTGATCGACTGTTTGGTTACTGGATTTTCAATGTCGTTTGAGGGCCAGGAAATATGTAATTATCATTTGGTGGATTTTGCTTTGGAATTAGTAACTTCATGCTATTTTATTTTGGATTTTGATTTCTTTTCTGAATTAATTTGCATTTATGGGGTATATGAAAATACGAAAACAAGAATTTTGTTTTGTTTGTTTTGAGAGTGCAGTTTTTGTCACTGGTTTAGTGATTACAAATTATGCATTTTTGGAGTTTTGATAAGCTACTAAGTTATTGAGTGGGTTACTCGTTTAGTGAAAATAAGAATTTTGTTTTTTTTTGTTTTGAGAGTGCAGTTTTTGTCACTGGTTTAGTGATTACAAGGACTTTTTTATTGTCACTGCCTCACTGGTTTTGTGTTGAGTCTGCATTTTTTTGAGTGCAGTTTTTGTCATTTTTTGCTTCTTTAAATTTTCTAATTTATGATTGTCCTTGTTGATTTTGAGCAGCAATTCATGTTATTGAGTATTGAGCAGCAATTCATGTATTTTGGACATTGGACTGCAAGTATGCATTTGGACTTTGAAGCTTACTTCTGTAGTTTTGTTGAAGCCTTGATGGTGACATATCGAAGTTCTTGATATACTAATAGTCTTTTGAGTTGTTGTCTTGGTTTGTAATTTGAATGTGTACTTTATGTCTTTACTCTTTAGACTTTATCATTTGACATTTATCAATCATTGTATTGTAATATGTTACAATAACTAAACTTTCTCTAGAAAGAAAGTGGAGACAGGACAAAATGAGTGATTACAATTAAAATATTATTGTGAAATTTGTGAATTATGATGTACAGGGTAAAAAAATGAAAAGCCTGGTAAGTCGGGGGCTTTTGCCTGCCACTTGCCATTGGCCAAAAGCCTCATAATTCCAAACCCACCAAAACCAAGGGTTTTTTGGTCTTACTACTGTTTTTACTACCTACTACTGTTGCCTGTGTCTAATAATATACCTTATTTTCGACGGACATATTTCCTCGGATTTAACCTATTTCCGATAGAAAATTAAAATAAATCGGTATTTATTAAAAATGACTAATTATGAACTCCGACGGAATGTTCGTTGGAGATACCTTATATCCGACGGACATATTCCTGGAAGTAACCAATTTTCACTAAAATAAAAATATACCTTTATTTTTAAAAAAATGACTGAATATTAAATCCGACAGAAATTCCGTCGGACATACCTTATTTCGTCGGAAGTAACTATTTTTTTTAAATACAGATTTGAAAAGTTCAGTTTCCAGGTGTTTAAACCCATTTATGTACCTGTAACCAATACACAGTAATATAACACATGTATCTCATATTCAAATATTCAACGTAGCGCTAAAACGTAATATCCACCAAAACGTAATCTTCAACTCATTTTTATTCACATTCACATTCAAATATCCACCAAAATGTAATCTTCTACTCATTATCATCAACACTACTGAACTAACCAATTACAAATATAAGCTAATACACTTGAAATGATAAACAATATAATTTACAATACTTATACAGATGCAATTAGACACTATAATATATACAAATGTTCTACAATAACATGAATACAAATGAACTATAAACTAGTAAAAGTATCATCATCGGGCGGATGTGAACGACGCTGCTCTGGTGTATGAAAATCAGTGTCGTCTCTTTCGTCATCATCGCCACCGTCATTATCGCCACACCTGATGATGATAATCAAAATATAAATCATTATATATATATATATATATATATATATATATATATGTGTGTGTGTGTGTGTGTGTGTGTGTGAGAGAGAGAGAGAGAGAGAGAGAGAGAGAGAGAGAGAGAGAATTAACAAACTAGCCTTAATTGAAAAAAATATAAACAATAAAAATATCTGAGTAGGTGGGGGCGGACGAAAGCCCCTTCCAAGAGAGTAATCACCATCCGAAGCATCTCGCCGCTCCAAGCGTCGAACTGCTCCCACGGTAATCCCACACTCTCTGCTTAAATGATGTTTATGTATAAGACTTATGTTGATTATGTTAAGTTTTCGCATTTGATGTATTAAGATTAGATAACCTAGGATTGTTTATTGTTTAAGATGTCAGAACCCTTATGGGAAGATTTCTATCTTTATTTATGAGTTTTATTCATTTATGGGTAGTTAGATGTGTTATTTGGAGAGTGAACACCAAATCTGTGAAAATTGAAAGTACGAGGATTTGGGGTGTCATGATAAACTAATATATAAGTTCATTTTCTTATATTTAAATGTGTAATTATTAATTTAGAATATGCATATATTAGCGCATTATAATAATTGATACATACATTTGGATATATTTAAGGGTGTAAGCCGAGTCAAGTAGCTCGATATACTCGACTCGAGATCGGTTCAAAAATATGATCCAAAGCTTGAATTCGAAGATGATCCAAGTCGAATCGATTCATACACATTTTTGTTTAATGTTACATGAGTTTAATTTTAAGATACCAAGTGTTCATTCGCATTAGGGTTCGAGTATTTCATTTTTCTCTAATCGTATTTCGATACCCTTTCGATGGATCATATTTCAATATTGGTCCGATCCATGCTAGTAAGCTAAATATGTAATATTTGTATCAATATTTATAATTTATAAAGTGTAGTATGAAATTGTGTAAACTCTTGTATTTGAATAAATCAATGAATTGAATGTCAATTTATATTACGTTCCTTGTAATTTTTATACATAAATAAAAGTGAAAAAGTTTTATATATAAATATTAGTTAAGTAATCAATTTAATATGTATTGGTTCAGTTTTAACTGAAATGGTTTATAATCGAAACTCGATTTTGAAGGCTCATGAAAGAACTTTGCTTTTGTAAACGAAATTGAAAGATTTTACGGTAATTCTAAAGAGATCCGAAAGAATGATCCAAGAAATGAATCTGGGACAAAAATAGACATTCATTTTGAATCGAAAGCTCAATTTTTTAAGTCGAAATCGAATCTGGCGTTAAGGTGTTCATTTGAAATTCGACTCGTTTACACCTTTAGATATATTTCATAAACTCATTTTATTTTATTTTTTAAAAAACTTATTGGGGACCTTAGCATTTTTTTTG
This sequence comes from Panax quinquefolius, assembly GCA_020205615.1. NCBI lineage: Eukaryota > Viridiplantae > Streptophyta > Magnoliopsida > Apiales > Araliaceae > Panax > Panax quinquefolius. The sequence goes on along the minus strand of CM035167.1, from coordinate 132,766,537 downwards.
GATTCGTTTTGAAAGGAAATAGCACAGTGAGAAGGAGGAAAAATAAAGGAAAGAGACAATTCTGAGGAAAGGAGTAAGGACTAGGTCGTCAAGAAATATCTTTTCGTAGAAGCAATTAACCGGTTCTTATTAATTATTTAGCTTAGAACAGTCTACCAATGAACACTGGCGCCAATGGACCGCGTGGTTAGAACAGAAAATGTAGAATAAATAGACTTCAGAAGTAAACGGCAGGAAAGAAAGAGAAAGAGTCTATCGGCTTTCCCACCTACTCGCTCCCTCGTATTATTGCTTGTGTGCTGCAGTCCATTCATTAAAATCCTTCCCCCCACCCCCACCCCACCCCCACCTCAAAATAACCTTTGTATTAATTCTGCTTTGAACCCTTTGCTAAAATAAGTGCAACATGGCTGGAAAAGAAGAAGGACCAGCAATAGGAGTTGATCTGGGAACAACATACTCTTGTGTGGGTGTTTGGCAAAATGGTCGTGTCGAAATCATCCCCAATGGTCAGGGTAACAGAACCACGCCCTCTGTTGTTGCTTTTACCAATACAGGGCGTCTCATCGGAGAATCAGCTAAGAACCAGGTTGCTATAAACCCCACCAACACCGTCTTTGGTATGTATTCCAAATTTTCCATCTTTCCAATTGTTAAAAACGATAATATGCATGTAAAATGGAAAATGATTTAGTTTTGCTACCGTGTTACAAGCAAATTCACTTTCAGGATACAACCAAGTCAACAAAATCTGCATATAGCAAAAGTGAAGAATTTAAATACGATAAGACTTGTCAATTTGGTAAACAAAAAATTGGAGATGAATCAATTATTATTTTTCTGGCAGAACTCTCTACTTATAGATTTTAAAAAACAATTATTATCATAATATGGTTGTTAGAATATGGGTGTTGGAATAACAGTTGTTTAAAAAATTAAAAAAACTGCCGTGAATAATCTGGTGTATCGTACTATACATGCATATTTTACCATCTAACTTCAACACTATTTCTTGTCTCACCCCTTCTATACATGCATGTTACCAATTTTTGTAATTTCAAAATATTTCACTAGAAAATTAATATCAATCTTATAATTTGGAATGGATGAAGTAATGGACTAGGCCTTAATATAGCAAAGTTATTCTTTAATTCTTAGATATTTTTTTCACGAAACAATATGAATTAATTAATTTATATTGCAGGGCTGTTTTGTTCTTTCCCTATTATGTTTTTATATTGGAATCAAGTCTGTTCACTTTACATATTAGAAAATGTCAGATAAGTAGGTGCTAATTAATATAAGTGCATGACGAAGCAATTTATACAATTAAATTTATTAAACTAGTGTTTTGTTTTAGGGCTAATAGCACTTTAGTCCCTCAAAATTTTACCAGTGTTATAATTGAGTCCTTAAAGTACAAATTCTCTTGATTTGAACAAGTACTATTAAGTAAGCATGATGAACCCAAATGGCTAGGTAATCCGGTATGTTTTTTACCCAAAACTGATGACGTGAGACAGCTATTTCTGGCAAAACTTAGGCCAAAATGTGGTATTTGGGAGTGTATATCAGGTACTTGGGATGCAAATCGAGAGAATTAATTAGTACTTTAGGAGCTTAATTATAAAATGCATGCAACTTTGAATAACTAAAGTGCTAGTAGGCTTTTAGTTTATCCTAGTTTTCAGATTATTCTAAATATTGCTGGTCTAACTGTACCTCTGTGCAAGATTATTTCTGTTTGATTGTTCATATTTTTTGGTTCTCAAGTCAAAATTTTATTTAAGTGGATTCAACAAACAATAACTAATTATTTCCTCTACCCAAACTTGAAAACCAACTAAAAGATTATGGGCTACTCATTATCTGTCAATATTTATAGGAATAACACATGCATTATTTCCATTGGCGGCAATCAGACAATTGTAACTTATTATCTTACATGCCAAGTGTTACATATAGAGATCGATGAATGTAGTCTCTGTGCTGTGCACTATCAGGTTAATCAATCATTTAGTTGGGAATTTGACTGATATTTTTGTGATGTTAATTTGGTTTGTTTGCAGATGCTAAACGATTGATTGGTAGGAGATTCAATGATTTATTAGTACAAAGTGACATGAAGCTTTGGCCGTTTAAGCTCATTTCTGGCCCTAGCGAGAAACCTATGATTGTCGTCGATTACAAAGGTGAGGAGAAGCAATTTTCAGCGGAGGAGATCTCATCTATGGTTCTCATAAAGATGAAGGAGACTGCCGAGGAGTATCTTGGATCAAAAATAAAGAATGCTGTTGTTACTGTCCCCGCGCACTTTAATGACTCTCAGCGCCAGGCTACAAAGGATGCTGGTGCCATTGCTGGCCTCAATGTCATGCGTATCCTCGTTGAGCCAACTGCTGCTGCTGTTGCCTACGGTCTTGACAAGATGTATGCGGATCGCGGGGAGAAGAATGTTCTTATCTTCGATCTTGGCGGTGGTACTTTTGATGTTTCTCTTCTGAGTATCGAAAAGGATATTTTCCAGGTGAAGGCTACTGCTGGTAATACTCATCTTGGAGGAGAGGACTTTAACGAACGTATGTTGAACCACTTTGTTAAGGAGTTCAACACAAAGCACAAAAAGACATAACTGGAAACCCTAAATCTCTCCGAAGATTGAGGACTGCATGTGAAAGGGCAAAGCGAGCTCTATCTACTAATTCAACGACCATCATTGATGTAGATTCTTTATACGATGGCATCGATTTCATTGCAAAGATCACTCGTGCAGAATTCGAGGAATTAAACATGGATCTCTTTAAAAATTGTTTGGAGACTGTGGATTATTGTCTCAAGGATGCCAAGATGGACAAGAGCAGCATCGATGATGTTGTCCTCGTTGGTGGATCTTCAAGAATTCCAAAAGTGCAACAGCTATTGAGAGAATTTTTCAATGGGAAAGAGTTGTGCAAGAACATTAATCCTGATGAGGTTGTTACCTGTGGTGCAGCAGTGCAAGCTGCTATATTGAATGGTGACCGCAACGAAAAGATTCACGGTATAGTTCTGTTTGATGTTACTCCCCTATCCCTTGGGATCCAAACTGTTGGTGAAGTAATGCATATTCTCATTCCAAGGAATACAACTATTCCCACTCTCAAGGAACATACATTCACAACCAACAGGGATAATCAAACTATATTGCCTCTTGATGTTTACGAGGGCGAGAGATCAAAATCCACTGACAATAACTGTTTGGGAAAATTTGAACTCCGTGGTATCCCACCAGCCCCAAGGGATGAGCCTAAGATCATTGTCCGCTTTGAAATTGATGAAAACGGGGTGTTGAATGTTTCGGCGAAAGATAAGACTAGTGGGCGGAAGAACAAGATTACAATCACCAATGACAACGGGAGACTATCCATAGTAGAGATTGAGAGAATGGTACGAGATGCCGAAAAGTACAAGGCTGAAGATGAGGAGCATATGAAGAATGTTGAAGCCATGAATGTGTTCGAGAATTACGTGTATAATGTTAGCAAGTACATAAGGAATGAGAAGGTTAGTTCCAAGCTTCCGGCGTTTTACAAGGAAATTATGGAGGATGCTATCAAGAAGAGGATTCAGTGGTTGATGCCAAATTGGCTAGCCGCCATGGAGGAGTTCGAGTGCAAGATGAAGGAGCTTGAGGGCATTTTAAATCCAATTATCGACCAAATAAATGGTGATAGTGTTGGATCTGGTACGCCTGACGAGACGAATGATCACGCCCCGCAGTTTGGAAGGAGAATATTGTCCAGGATTCCTGATGTAATTGAGATTGGGTTGGATGTTGCTTTGTTGGTAACCAATTTCTTGTGATTTAAGATGTTGATCACTTTAAGGTGGAAAAATAGGTTTTGAAAATGAAATCAACATCTATAAATCTGATTTCATATGATTTCTATGATATGATCGGATATATATTTGGGAATAATGATCATATATTATGTATATGTTTTAAGAGTGTGAAAAATACGTCGTTCTAATAAATTTATTTTTTATTTCTGATTTGGGATGAAAGAAGTTGTTCATCTACGTTGGAAGATACAACTCTTGATTTGCATTTGTCTATCTTAACCTAATCTACTAAATTGAGAAAAATACAAATTTGGTCTCGATTTTGGCTTCTAGTTCCACACTTTTCTTATTAAATAAGAAAATTATTATTTACATGAGTAAAATTAATATTTCTACATGTTTTTTCTCACATTAGTTTGAGACCTATTTACTATTTATGTTAAGAGAAAACTTGTGGAACAATCAATTTTACTTATCCTTTAAATAAATTTCTTAACTAAATTGCAATTTTATAAAAAAATCTAAAATTTAATGTAATAAACATGTATCCATGCACTGTATTTAACACATGTTGGTATGCTTTTGTTACAATAAAAGTTACCAAATCATAATACTCCAAATTGCAAAATATACGGAACACGGTATTTAAAAGCAATTCATGATACTAAAACTAAATTATATCATCACACTTTTCCTGCATTCAAAAATTAAAAATCTATTAAAGTCAATTGTAAAATTTTAAATGTATCTTTAATTTTTGTATAATCAAATGTAATCTATTAATTTATTTATAGTTATACAATATATAACAAACTATAAGAGCGAATTATAGGTCATGCATATTTGATAACTTAGGTCTTTTCACTCGAGTTATATATATATATATATATATATATATATATATATATATATATATATATATATATATTGATTATAATTTGGTCATGATTATACAATTTGCAATTAAAAATATTTGAAGTCTAAATATAAACATTAATTATTTTATTTAATAAAATATTTACAAGATTACAATAAAATGATCAACAATCTAATAAATAATGTTAAAAAGTACTTTTACTCTACTATGTGTGAATTAATTTTAAGCATTACACCACCTGTATTTTTAAAAAATGCAATTAACTTATTGTGTTTTTTAAAATTCTTAATCGTGTCACTGCTCAATTTTACTCTGATTTAAGAAATCAAACTAATTTTCCTACGTGGCTTTTTTTAAAAAAACAAAACACGATTAAACTTTAAGGAGATGAGTCGAACAACAAACAACATGACTATATGAATAGGAGTAAGGTGTAAACGAACCTAAGTCGATTAGAAGTATTGAGTCGCTTTCAGATTTGGTTCATAAAATTTATCGAAAGTATAAAATAAGGTTTGATTGAGACTCATTTAACTTCTCAAAGTCGAGACACGATTCGGAATCGAGCTTGAAAGCGCTTGAACTCTTGAACGAATATGATCCGAGTATCAATAAAAAAATTAGAATTTGACGAGGTTCGAGTAATTTATCGAACTTTAAAAAGTGCTCATATTTGACTCATTTATATTTTTAGTCGAAGTTAGAATCGAACTTTTAATCGAAATGAAATCTACGTTAATCGAGTCCGAACTATTTGTTCATTTTACGATCTTAAATATACGAAAGTGATAGATATAGATATAGATATGGTAAAATGCAAATATGACCCAATTGAACTTTAGGTGTTTTAGGGTATTGAGCCCATTTCTTTTGGTCAACCTTAAATTGAGCCCCTTCTGTTACAAAATTTGGATATTGAGCCCCTAGGTGCCGTATGCGTTGACTTACACGTGGCGTATTATTGCTTTGGCATTGACGTAGACATTTTTGCCCGCGTGTCATCAGCTTACATGTACAATTTTCAATTAATTGCTTAAAACATGATTTCCCCAAGAATCTAACTCAAAATCTCAAGTTTGAGAATTTAGTCATCAAACCAACTGAAAGCTAAATGAAACTTATAATTACTTTATCAAAAGAATTAATATTTATACCAAATCAATTCATCTCCCCAAATAATATTTAAATAAAGTAATTGACTTATTAAAACGGTAAAACACATAATGTAAAAATCACGAAGAGTATTGGTGCTCGGTGGGCGTCCATGGACATTGGTCGTAGATGAACCAACACGTAGATAGTCATTTATTCCGATTCGAAGAGGGTGGTGTTAGGTCGAATCGTAATTGGCATACCACTTATGGGAGTCAGGAAGGGTGAGTGGAGGTGTGAGAGAAATCTTGGAGGGAAGTTGGTTTTGGATGGAGAAGGAAGAGAGAAAGTAATCTGAGAGAAACCCTTGTTTTATCATTGTTGATACTTTGTTTTGTTGTTTCAATTTTCTGTTCTTGTTGATTTGAGGAAGCCATTGATAACAGAGGGAAGAAGAAGTGAGATTCAATTTGTGTGTTTGTGTGTGAGAGAAAGTGAGAAACCTAGAAAAAGTGAGATTCACTATGTGATTTGGAAGCCGTTTTAATTAATGTTTTGTATTTTCAATTGATGTTATGTATTTATAATTATAAATATCTTCTTTAGATGAAATTTACTTTATTTTGCAAAACATTAATTGCCTTTCTAAATTTAATTTTAATTTTTCTAAAAATAATATTTATTTTCAAACATCAGTTATTATCTGTTTGCAAATTATAAATGAGTTTTCAATTATTAAAGTGGTTTCACCTAAGGTAGATTTTTAATTTGTGTATATAATTTTATTAGTTTTTCTAAGGGTAAAATGCAAATGTGACCACTTTAATCTCAGGTGTTTTTCGTATCGGTTCCTTTTCTTTTCGGGTCAAACGTAAATTAAGCCCCTTCTCGGGTTATGTATTTGGATATCGAGCCCCTCAGTGCCACATACGCTAAGGCTGATTATTTATTGTAAGGCACACGTAGCATCCGGTGACGAGGATATTTTCAAGCACGGTCACCGCTTACATGTACAATTTCTAATTAATTGTTTAAAAACATGATTTCCCCAAGAATCTAACTCAAAATCTCAAGTTCGGTAGAATTTAGTCATCAAACCAATCGGAGGCTTAAATGAAACTTTATAATTGTCACTATCCTAAAAGAATTAATATTTATACCCAAATTCAATTCTCATGGAGACCTCGGATTTTATGAATAAAAGTATTCAATTTTTCTATTTTGATAAATAGTTAAA